>LOEQ01011642.1:0-29486 GCA_001685075.1 Bramus lutescens
GATAGATAGATAGATAGATAGATAGATGATAGATAGATGATAGACAGATAGATATAGATAGATATAGAGAGTGAATGAGTAAATAGAGAATATGAATATGAATATGAAATTGGGGCATAGTTGGTAAAGAAAAGTTTAATTTTCAAAATATTTCATCTAGCATGCAATTTATCTAGTTATGTTTAGGGTCTTTGGATAATTTTTGTTGTAATTTTTAGAAAAATAAAGATAATTGGATTTTAAAGAGAAAAGCATAAGTTTAGTTGCAAGTATTTTAAACTGAATTATTTTATGATAAGATGCAACATAAAAATGATGACAGAAAGCTGAACAAGCTCTGGAGCAGTGTTTATATGATGTTGGAACAGCAAAAAGTATAACTACTAGATCTTAGTCTTATACTTTTTCTAAATACTTTATTTTATTTTTATTGCAAAATTTGATTAGATATCCTTATTTATATAGACTCCTTATGGTAAGTTGGTCTTATTAACACAATTTCTAACCATTCTATATTTACATTTTATTGTTTATTTTATTTTAGATTGTAATATGATTACATAATTTCCTGTTTTTCTTCATTCAACAAATCCTTCTATCTTTCAAATTTATTTACTTTTTGTTGTTACATACACACATGTATGCACACATACCTACACACATATATGCATGCAAATACATATACATATCCCTAAACACATAAATACAACCATGCTCAGTTTCTCTCCTAGTCAAAAAAGCTATAGTTGTAACAGGCTTGCTTCTTTGATTTTCTACATTTAGTTTGGCTCACTTACTTTTTAAACAATGTACTTTTTCTTTAAGGTTTTCTTTTCCTTTTTCTTCTTTGCCATGACCATATAGCAATTAATGCATTTCAGTCAGGACATCTTGTTAGGCCTGACATGTTATTTGTTTGTGCATTTAAGTACTCTGAGTATAATGGTTTCTGTCACCTGTAAGTCATTTATCTCTTCCACCTCACCCTGGACATCTGCAAGCAGTAGACCTTAAGATGTTGAATCTAGTGCCCCGAAATTTAGGACTCCAAAAATGCTTGCAAGCTAACCATGGGGCTTGTACTGAGATGAAGATGATGATTCAGAAAACAGTTACAGAGTTGCCAAATCATAAATTCAAAAGTGATCTACATACAACTTAGTCATAAATTAAAAGGGAGTGTCCAAGCAAAGCGAATGTAGAAGGCAATTTAGCAAGTAGAAGCCTGGGGACTCAAAAACAGCAACTTGGAGAAGCATCAGGCTTTCTACAAAGACAGCACAAGACTTGCAAGTCTTTTGGTCTTTGCCTTAGATGGTACACTTCCCTAGATTTTCAAAAGCAGAAAGAAGCTCACAGAGACAGCTGCTAAAGATAGCTCCCATGCATGGAGAATCTCATGTTTGAAGTTCTCTCCGTTGTCTGTCATCCTGTATTTTTATTTTCTTATGCTACTATTATTTTCAGGTTACTGGGAGTCTAATCACTCTATTTTATCCTGTATAACTCCCTGTTCTGTATGCATACTAGGCCACTCTCTTGCCCAACTATCTTAAATAAATTCACTTGTGTTGCTAATCTGGTTATCTAATTCACAGTTTAATATTCACAGGGATTTACAGCCTCTAGCTCAGATCCATTGCCTTTAAACCCAACATGCCTTGTTAAACCTGGCCCACCTCTACCCCTTGATAGTTCTTTTCCCATGTCCAATCTACTCCATGAGGGCCCAGTCAGTGATTCTTAGATATTTAATTATGCAGACTAATAAAATTTTAATATTAGGTTAGGATGCAACATAAGATTTAGAGATTCTGAGTTACTGAGTGACAGAATTAAAACAAACAAATGGAATTATACTTGATAACTACACATATTAATATAGCATTTTATAAACAAAATGAGAAAAGGTAACACTAAGAATAATAAATGTGGCCAGGCAGTGGTGGTGCATTCCTTTAATCCCAGTGCTCAGAAGGCAGAGGCAGGGAGATCTCTGTGAATTTGAGGTCAGTCTGATCTACAGAGAGAGTTTCAGGACAGCCACGGCTACAAAGAATCTTGTCTTGGAAAACCAAAAAAGGAAAGAGAGAAAAGAAATGTGTCTCAAAAAAGCACAATTAAAAGACATATATTAATATTTGAGAGTGCACACATTATTCTTTTCATAAAACAGCAATATTCTACACAACAATATTCAATGTTATTTGAGTTAAGTCTTATGCTTTCTTTCTCTATACATATCTGTATGACTCTATCTCAGCAACCGCTCTATAATAAAAAGTTCTAGTTTGCTTTTCTGTTTCTATGATAAAACATTCTAACAAAGAGAAAATTGGGGAAGAACAGCTTCCAGGTCAGAATCCATCATTGAGGGAAGTCAGGGCAGGAACTTATAACAAATGGTACAGGGCAATGTTGCCTACTGGTTTGCCATCTATTGTTTGTGCTCCACCAGCTTTCTTTCATAGCCCAGTCTCAGCTGCCTAGGAATGGTTGCGTCCTGGGTAGGACAGATGCTTCTACATCACTTAAATATCCCAACCAAGAGAATATCCCAGAGTCATACATACAGGCAAGTCAGATAAAGCCAATCTCCCAGAGGAGACTGCCTAAGTAGTCTGAACTGTGTCAAGATGACTGGCGAAGCTAAGAACCACCTCTTGTCAACTTGATATACAAACATCCCAATTTAAACCATAATCTTCCCTTTGTTGTTTGTCTTTAAATATCATGTTAAAAATATATTGTAAACTACAACTTTAAACATACACAGTCTTTAAAATTTCTAATGCTTTAAATGTTCAATATGTGTTAAAAATAGCCAGGGTCTCTTACCTGTGAGTTTCTATAAAATCAAACATGAGTTAAATATTTTCCTTTTTCAAGAGTATAACTATAATCAGATCAAAGCAAGCCTTATATCTAGCAATGCAAATACATGTGCTCTAGATCAGTGGTTCTCAGCCTTCCTAATGCTTTCTAATGCTGCAACCCTTTAATATAGTTCCTTATGTTGTCATGACCCCCCAACCATAAAATTATTTTTGTTCCTACTTCATAACTATGATTTTGCTAGTTATAAATCATAATGTAAATATCTGTGTTTTCTGATAGTCTTAGGTATGTAGAGTGAAAGACCAACTGAAGCAGGAAAACCAACCAATCCCTGAGCACCCTGTCTTTGAACCCAGAGACAGTGAAAGAAACTATGGATCTGAGCTCTGAGCCAGGGAAGTAAACACCTTTAGCCCTGAACCCAGAACCAAAGAAACACACCCTGAATCTGAAACCAGTGCCAAAGAAATATTCTTTGTCCCTAGAATCAGAGCCACTTGAAAGAATGGTTCTGGTCGTAAGATTAGAACCAAAAGGCTACAAAGGACCAGTGAAAGAAACAATTTGGCCATGAAATCAGAGCCATCTCAGGCCCTGAACAGCTAAATTAACAAATCCCTGAGCAGGGAAAAATAACCAGTCCCTCTTCTCCCTGGGAGAACTCCACCAGTAAGAAGCCCTATATAAGTCTCTCTGCCTGTAGTTGGAAGCTGTCTTTCAACCATGGCAGCCAATCTCCTGGATTCCTACTTCCCAAAGAAATCTCTTTCTTAAGAGTACTGGGTGACAATTTTCATTTGTCTGGGCAGAATAGAAGAACTTGGCTAGGATGTCCCTTAGGGGACTAAGCTGAAAAACCTTGCTGAGATGCTCCTTTAGAGGGGCTGAGCAAGGCTGTGCAGAACAAAACCGAAGAACCTTGCTGGGACCACTCCCTTAGGGGAATGAGCAAGGCTGAATAGAAAAAGTAACAACTTTTCCTCTGAGTTTGAGGAGATTGCTACATTTTTGCAAGGTCTTCCCCTTTAGCAGAGTGTGAGAAAAAGAAATAACACTTTGGGCCAGAGAAGAAGAAGCTGATATCTCTGCTAGGATGTTCCCTTAGGGGAACAGAGCAGAGCTCAGCTGTAGTGGTTATCCAGGAGAGTAGCGGGATTGCTATATACTGCAGGGAGGCCATTTTCATGTTAGCCAAAAGGGACAGGAGTCCTGAAAGAATCTGAAGATTATGTGCATTTAAGAGAAGATGAAAACTTCTTTGATCAAACTAAATATTTTTTTTTATTTTGTCATTTCTGGTAGTTCATGCATATACTTTATTAATATAGCTTTGTAACATTTCATATTTTCAATATAAAGAAACTTATTTTTCTCCATAATTTTTGAAAGTTTTTTTAAAAATCATTATGTTAAAATTTATGAGTACAATCTGATTAAATATCTATTTAAATAATGTATTTAGGTTAATGTAATGTTTACAAATATTTATTGAGTTTGCTACTGAGTACAATACGATGTTTTCACATATATGCAATACATACTAATCAAGTTAGGATCATTAATGGTTTTATGTTGATCACCTTCAAACTCTTATCTTGGAGCTTTCCATTGTATAACTGAATATTATGAAAATTTCTCACATAAATATTAAAATATGGGTTCTTTTTAGCTGTTTGGAAGTACTTTGCTTTCTCCTTTACATCCTACCCTTTACTTGTTATTCTTATACACACATTCAGATCAACTAAAAAATTAAAACCTTCAATCTGAGTACTTTATATAATTTTCCTCTTTATTTCATTTTTAAACGATTTTATTATTAATAATTTTACATCACAGCCACAGTTTCCCCTCCCTCATCTCTTCCTAGTCCCACTCAAGTCTGCTCACAATGAATCCATTTCTCCCGTCACGTCTTCAACGCCTGAGATTCTCTGCCCAGTCATGTATTTTGCTTGTGATGCTTCTGTCTGTAGTTCCTGTTAGCTTACCTAGATTTTTCCATGTTCATAATTCGCTCAGTTTGTGGGTTATTTTTATTGCTTCTATTTCTGTTTTCGGGTCTCGAACAGTTTTATCTGTAACTTTCAGCTGTTTGGGTTTTTTTTCTGTTTGTTTGTTTTTTGAATGTTGTTTTTCTTTATTCTTTCCTGACATTCTTTAATGGATTTACTGATTTCCTCCAATTTACTTTTTTTGTGTGTTTGTTTCCTGGATTTCTTTAGGAGATTTATTTATTTCCTTTTTAAATACTTTCATCTTCATAATGTTGGCTTTAAGGACCTTTTCTTGTGTTTCAGTTGTGCTTACTATGTAGGGCTTTCTATAGTCGAATGAGTTGGTGCTGGTGATGACATACTGCCCTGACTGTTGTTTATTGTGTTCTTGCACTAGTGTTTAGGCATCTGAATTCGGAGTAATTATAGAGCTAGGTACCAATTTCTGTGTTTGTCTTTGTTGGATGAGTGTTTGTTTGTTTGTTTCTCTTCTTGGTTTATGTTTCCTTTCTGATCTTCTGGCTGGAGTGGCCTGTGGTTGAGTAGAGGGTGTCCATCTGAATTGAAGGCTGGACTTTTAGTGATTTGGATGGCCTCTGTTTTGGCAGGGGTTTGCTGCCCATATTGAGGGCTGGATTTCTGGTGAAGTGCGTGTTCTCTGAACTCAACAGAGGTTCTCTGGGAGTCAGGAATCTTGGCCTGGCTTTTGGTGTGGCAAGAGGCTTCTGCCTTATTTTCAGCAAACTGACCTGGTCTCTGGGGTTCACTATGTTGGGCTGGCCTCTGGTACGGTTAGAGGCTTCTACCAAAGGTGCAAGCTGGGAAATGGTGATGAGGATGATGAGGGACATTTGCGGTTTTGCTGGGCAAGTTTGGGTTGGGTGAGGGAGTGGTTTTACTTGGAGTTCAAGGCTCTCTTACATTCTGTTGATTAGGAGGCTTCTACCAGACCTGTGGACCTGGATATGTTGACAAGAAGTGGAGAGACAGTAGGGGTTATGCTGGGAGGATGTGTTGAGGGACAGTCTTACTTGGGTTTCAGGGCTCTGACCTGACCTCTGGTGAGATAGGAAGATTCTGCAGGGAGTCTTAATTTCATCTTTTAACTCCTATGGATCTGACAAAAATTTACTTAAAAACTGAATAAGCATTTCACTTCACCTTCCATTTGCCCATAAAAGAAACTAACTTTTAATATGATAACGAGAAATGTGATTCTTTTTTAAAAGTACAAGTTTCTAAGAATGAAATATTAAAAATGTAGTGTTTTGGAAGACTTTTGGATTTGTCTTAAGGATTCAACATATCAAACTAGGTATCAAATTAAATTTTAAAATTGAGTCAAAATGGAAAATAGGCACAGATTTCTATTCAGGAGACTCAACATTTCTGTCTTTTGCCAGGGTGGCAGCCACAAAGTGTGAAGCAATTCAGTGGCTTTTAGGAGTAGAGACAATATGTGAGCTTCTCTTTCCACATGGTTATAATGTACTTCCAGCCTCTGTGATCTCTCTTAAGTCTTCGTCTCCAAATCCAGTGGCCCAACACTGCAGCCACTCATCCTTCTGCAAGATGACATTGATTCTAATGTCCTAATTAACATCCTTTTACTTTCTCCTCTCTGCATTCAAGATGAAGTTCAGTCTCCCTGATATGTGATGCTGATTTTAAATGTCGCACAGAAGACCAGATTTCTTTTGGGTCTGGGCCCTGGTCTCTGGATTGTACTTGTTCCTTTGTATCTAACAGTTTTGTCTAGGGGTCCATGATACCACATTTATGATTGGCACCCACATATTGGATATCCTGTGTGCAAACTTCTGGTCATGCTTGTCTCTTTCTATGAAGAATATAATCATATATTGAATAGGAGAAAATATGCAGAATAGAGCAATCATTCTCGTAAAAATGAGTAAGATGGCTCAGCAGTTAGGAGCATGTACTAGCTTTTATGTAGGACCAAAATTTAGTCCCCAGCAGTTAAGAGCATGTGCTAGATTTTGTGGAGGACCAAAATTCAGTCCCAGAACCCACATAAAGCAGCTCATAACAACCTATAACTCCGGCTCCGTAAAACCTGACACACCTGTCCTCTGTGGGCACCTGCCCTCACATGCACATACTGGCACACGCACATACACATAATTAAAAATAAATATGAAGAAAAACTGAAGCTAAAAAGTATGTTATATGATGAAGATATTATTATAAACAAGTAGTGTTTTATTATTAAGAAAAACCTCTGAGGGGCTGGAGAAATAGCTCAAAAGTTAAGAGTGTTTGGTGTTCTTTCTGAGGCTCAGAGTTTGGTTCCAAGTACCCACTTAAGGCAGCTCCTAAATGCAGCCCTGGCTCTGGTGTTTCCAATATCCTCCCTTGGCACTACCCACAAGAATACATGTGTCTCTACTCCCTCTCTCTCCCTCCCTTCCTCTTTACCTCCCCCCCACACACACACATACACAAAATAATTCTTTAAAACCTTTCGGTTTATCTTGGGGAAAATTGTCACACTAGAGAATATAGTTTTATTTTTTTTGAGAATATAGTTTTAAATGGTTTCACACATATATTATCTCATGAATGAATGCATACAGTCACTGAAGTTGTACATATGCACTTTCATATATATATATATATATATACATACATACATATACATACTGTTATTTAAAGACATCCTTGTTGGGATTCCAATTATTCTCATAATTTTCCAAAGAGAGCTTCACTTAAATTTCATTAGTTAATTTCCTCAATTACCATTTATCGAGAGACAGTTGTGGGGCCCAACACTCGACACTGAGAAAAACATCTTTAAAATGAGTAAGGAGGGAAGGTAGACTATCATGGTTATACATTTGGATCCTGAATTGAAGAGCGGATTTCAAACTCAATTCTAACACTTAGAAACCAACCTTTAGCAAGTTATACCACCCCTCCTAAGCATGGTGTCCTCAGGAGTAGATCAGTTATTAATAAATACGTAATGATAATTAGTGGTCTTGATATGCTATTGGATTATGAAACATACTAGGTTGATGAATTTCTGGAAAGCTCTTACTGCAGAACCTGCTCTATAGATCATTGTTGTTTATGTTATTGCTGTGGGTTATTAGAAAGCATTACCTTTGTGTCATTCAAATGATATAATAAAAATTATATGATATTAAATAAGCTTTTAAAATTCTAAAACAGAAATTTGAAGTTTAGAATCTTAGTATTTAATCATTAAAAGATTTAATTGCAAATAAATACACAAGGATTTTTTAGCTATCCATGAGCATCTTCTGTCAATGAATCAATTCATCCATTCATTCATTCATTTATTAAATAAATTATGTATTCTAAACTGTTATAATTTATAAGTAGCCTGAATCAGAAGGCTTATATATGTGGAATAAAATGAAAATTTGCAATTAAGATAACAAGGTCATGACTGGAGAGATATTTCAATCAGCAGTGCTTGCTTCTCTTCCAGAAGACCTGTATTCCGTTCCCAGCAGCGACACAGAGCAGTGTCCAACTGTCTAGAGCTCCAGCTCCAGGGGATCTGATGAGCTCTCCTGGCCTCCAAAAGCATCCACACCCATGTGACGATGAACAGAGACATAGACACATCAATATAAACAGAAATAAATCTCCTTTAAAGATAAATTAGAGTCAAGTAAAGGAATCGGTTGTAGAAGTGAAAGTCTCATAAAGAGCAATCATTAAATATGTAAAGATAAAGGGGTCGCATGGACAAGTGGGCATGAGTGTCAGGCTATGTAACCAGCAGAGAATTTAGGAGCTTCATGGCATTAGAAGAAAAAGAGAACAAGAAAAAAAAAATTAAGTCCTAAGAACTGAAGAAACTTCAGGGGAAAAAGTGACTGGGTCAGCTTTAGTAGGTTGCTCCCTTCCCAAGGAAGTCCCAAACAAGAGTGCTGGCTGTCTGGAATGCAGGACAGTGCGCACCAGGTGTGGGTAAGCTGGTGCTATCTGTTCAGTCACAGGCTCGCCTTACTAGGATTGCCATGGATCCTCTCCACTTGGCCTGTCAGCCTCACCCCTGGTTTCTGGTTTCCCCAAAAAGCAAAGTGAGGACTAAGGCAGGCCTTGAACACACTATTTGGGGAAAGGACAAGGAATTATATCTAATTATTGCGGTTCTACAGTAGGGTGAAAGCATCTAGCTTATACTTTTTAATTTCAGACATATAATGGGGTGGAAATTGTTCATATATAGAAGTGATGTGGCAGATCTGGTGTAAATGTGGGAAAACATGGTATTTTGTCAATGTTTCCCTACATTAAAAGTCATTATTCCTTCTTTTTAAAATGTACTAAAGAAAATCTACAAGATGCTCCAGTCTGCTGAACTCACACTGCAAGAATTCTTTGTCCTTTTAGGCATTGAAATATTCCAAGATAATGCGATATTTTATCAAAAGCGAGTGTACTGACTCTTCTTTAATTGCTACACTGATAAGCGGCTCAGAAAAACACCGTCTTAATTGTTTCTAATGGGTTGATATCTGTGCAGCCCAGATATACTTGAACTTTCTTCTGCCAGTTGAATAAAAATTTTTGAAAATTCTGAATAATGATAAGAATATTCAAAGAGAAACTACAAAAACTGAAAATTGAGTGTAGCTCCTTTAGCTTTGAATTTTATTTGTATGCTTTATTTTCATACATAATGGACTTACTTATTTAATTAAAGTGTATATGTGTGAATGTGATTTTTTAGTGTGTGTGTGTTTGAATATATATGTGTGTGTGTGTGTGTGTGTGTGTGTGTGTGTATAAAGGTTCGTAGTAAGGAAAAACCTAACCCCATCAATCTATCAATCTTTTATTCTCTTAGAAAGCTTGTAATAGTGTTTGAATTCAACTCTTAACCTTCTGAAATAAGGAGAAATACATGATAAGGCATAAAGACAGTTTTATTATACCCAGTAAACTCTTTAAACTAGGTAAGCAGGTATCAAAGCTATTAGAATTATTCTAGAAGACTACGGACAAGTGTCTTTCATCTTTTCTTGTCTGTTTTGTTTGTTTGCTTGCTTGCTTGTTTTTACATCACTGACCAAGTTTCCCCTCCCTTCTCTCCTTTCCATCCCTGCCCTCAGCTCCCCTCACCCCCATCTGATGCTCCTCTGTTTCTCTTGAGAAAAGGGCAGGCCTCCCATGGAGACCAGTCATGGTATATCAATTTGCAGTGAGACTAGGCACCTCCCCTTCTATTAAGACTGGATGAGGCAACCCAGTATAAGGAATGAAGAGGGCTTCAGTCTGTCCCATGCAGGCTCCCTGGTTGATGGTTCAGTCTGTGAGTCCCTATGAACCCAGGTTAGTTGATTCTGTGGGATTTCTTGTGTCATTGATCTATCTGGCTCTTACAATTCTTGCTCTCCCTATTCCATAGGATTCCCAAAGCTCTGCCTAATGTTTGCCTCTGTGTCTCTGCATCTGTTTCCATTAGTGGCTGGGTTAAGCCTCTCTGATGACAGATGGGCTTTGATTATACCAGAATATCTTTAGGAATCATTTCATTGACTTTTTTTCCAGCCGTGTTTGGTTCTAGCCTAGGTCTCTAGGTTATCCTACCTCTGTGACCTGGATCTCAGGACCAAACTACCTCTTATGGTTGGGTCTTCAACTGGACCAGTCGTTGGTTGATCACCGCTACAATTCCTGTACCTTCTTCACCCCAGCACATTTTATAGGCAGAACAAATTGCAGGCTGGAGGCTTTGTGGCTGGTCTGATGTCTCAACCCTACCACTGGAAGATTTGTCTGGTTACAGGAAATGATCAGTTAAGGCTACGTGTACACCATTTTTTTTTAATCTGTTCTTCAGTTGACACTGAGGTTATTTCTAGGTTCTGGCTATTATGAGTAAAGCTGCTATGAGCACAGGTGAACAAGTGTCCCTGTGGTATGGTGACGTGTCCTTGTTCTTTATCTGAATTTGGACATATACTTGTATATCCGCTTGTGAATTATTGTGATGACAGCTCAAACTTGTTTATCATCTAATATGTCATCGTTATTTTATTTTTCCTGTGATAACTTTACATGGGCAGTGAATTTCTCAACTTTTAGAAATATATTTTAAAAACAAGGACTAAAATGGGTCAACCTGTTCACATTCAAAATCTATCAGTACAGAAGCTAAGGGTTGAGCTCACATGTGTCTATTATTAATGCCTTGACTGATCTGTTATTCTGGCGCTTTTCAAGCCTAGGTTTTTATTTCTTTACCTTGGCATCTCTGCCTAAAATGACATGTATTTTAAAAAGTTGGGGGGAGGCAATGTTTTTAAAGATATTTTTAAACAATCTTTTTTTATTTTACATACCAATCCCAGTTCCCTCTCCTTTATCTCCTTCCGTTTCCCCCAACTTACGAACCCAACCCCACTCCCCATTCACTTCCCAGAGAGGGTAAGGCCTCCTATGGGGAGTCAACAAAGTCTTTTATATCACTTGAGGACCAAGGCCCTCCCACCTATATCTAGGCTGAACAAGATATTCCTCCACAGGAAATGGGCTCCAAAAACTCAGTTCATGCACTAGGGATAAATACTAGTTAGGAATGTGTTGCAACTTTGCTTGAGTATTCCTCTGGGAAAACGAGATGACTGTGGTTGGAGGTCATATTCAAGGTTCAGATTGGTTCTTGTTTGAAATATATCTTAAATAAAGTGATGGGGTAAAGACAATGCCTCCCAAATTCCCGGATAAGGAGAAGTACCTGCATATTAGAGACCTAAATCCAATTACTAATTATCAATAAAAATAAGGCACTTTAAATAAATTTCATTAATAATATAAGTTTAATAAATCCAGAGCCTTCTTTTTAAAATACTAAATTATAAAAAATTATATTTTAATAAAAATTTTAATTAAAAATATATATTTTATGTGCATGAGTATTTTGCCTGCACACGTGTCTGTGTAACACATGCATATCTGGCACCCTTAGGGGCCAGAATAAGGTATCAGGTTCCCTGAAACGAGAGTTACTGATTATTATAAGCCAAGATACATGTTTTATGAATCTAATGTCTTACAGAAGAGCAGCCAGACAAAACATTTCCCTTTATTTTTATTTATTTTTTTATATTTCATACAGGGAAATATTGTGTAATAAATTATATTTTCAGTTATTATGTCGCTAATATAAAACTATTAATAATCTATTAGTTACAATCTGTGTTTTCTGATTGAGAAAAATTAAAAAAATCTGTCAGCATATTCCTAAATGATAGTCATTTTTATTCTTCTTCAAGTCTTACCTGTTTTTGCAGTCTGCTGTAATTCCATGATACCTACCAATGATAAGGTGACCAATATGATTTTGGTTATTTTATCTATGAGGTTGTATTATTCCTCTGCTTATTTAGTTATCACACTTCTGAAACTAATTTGTGTTGCAGAATTGTCTGAGAACAGATGCAAAAGATGCGCATGATTATATGTATACTTAAAGTTTCTGGCTTGTTTCATGTTTGTTAATCATGGGTGCTTACTAACTATGGTTGTCTTCAACTGTAGATTTCAATATTGCTCTTTAGTCTAATAATGAAGATTATATATAGCTATATCAATAAAGACTGAAAATGTTCTTTAATGGTCATAACCATTCTGTTTGATGTATGTAGTATGATTTTTTTTAAAAAATATGTGTTTAAAGCTCTCCAAGTCTTTCTTAAATTATGTATACTGATAATCCGCTTTTCATTGCTTGAGGTGTTGTGTGTGTGTATGTGTGTGTGTTTTCTTCATACGTGACCAAGGCACAAAAGAATCACAAACTGTTGAGGGAACAAGATATCTCGGGGGATTGGTAATGAGATACAGAGCCTTTAACCTCTTGGTCACCAGTTCAAATCTGCCCTAGGTCATGAGTGACAGAAAGTCATTACCAACTGAAGGTAGTTCAATAAGCTATGTGAAAAGAATATGTGATTTGGGTGTCTGGTAAAGGAAAATTAAGGCGATAGCTCTGCTGTTGAAGCAGGCCACAATGGTGACTGCTCTTTTACTTTCAAAGGAAAGAAGTCCAACCATTTCTGAATATTGCATCTTCTTCCTATGACCTGAGCCTCAATTCTTCTTACTTTGTGAATTGGGTGATTTGTCACATCTGTTTGAATATTTTTCTGTCACTCTTGCTAAGGTGGTGCAGTCTAACAATATTAAATTGGCATTGGAAGTCTTATTCTAGTCTCAGATGAAAGTTCAGTTAAAATTGAAATGTACATCCTTTATGACTCCTGCTCCTTCAGTGTACTCCAACAGACTTTTCCCTCAAATTGTTTATTAATTTCATTGATCTGTGGATAAATGGTTGAGCATTTAAAGAAGCCTGTTCAGTCTTGTCAATCTTCCATTGAGAAATACTTAACAAATAAGAGCAGGCAAGTATAACGACATTTTTGGTGGTAGAGAATTCACACTAGAACAGTACATAAAGTACATCACCAGGGCCTCCTCACTGAATTAGCCACACTCATTGTAATAAGACATATTTCTATTTTGGACATTTTAATATTAAACATGATGGAAAGGTTTTATTCTCAACATCTTTTAAAGATAAGTTATTCAAACTTCCTGATTGAAGTTATCTTCAGAAGGAACTATATACATATGTTTGCAATATTTGTCAGAGGTAGCACTTATATATAATATTTATGATTTTCTGTCTGTGTCAAGCTCATTGTGTTTCACAATGAATTTATAGTCATGGGTTGTAAGAAATTTAAAACTATGGCAATAATGTGTATAAGGAAATATATTTTTAAAAGAATAGTATTAGCTGGGCTTTGTATTGATGCTCTGAATGAGGATGAGCAGGTTCTAAAACCATAACAGCCGCTGATTTTAAAATCAACTTTACAAGAACTTACCTAGTCGAAGTCCTTCCCCAGGCCAGAGCAGACTTTCCTCCTAGCTCTAAATGAAATAGACTTTCTCATCATTATCATTGCTTAAAATGTAACTGTAACCCCACATCTTCAAAGGCATTCTTCTGCTCCCACTTAAACCGCTGGTTTCTATGATATCTGAAGACCTCTGATTTGAGAATTAGAAATTTAAATTGCACAAGCTTACTATTAGAGTATTTCCGTTACCCTTTGCAGGTTTTGAGGCAGCTTATTCGACCTTACAGTCTCACCAGGAAGCTAATGGGAAAGCCTTGCAGCAATCTTCCCAGTAAAGTTTCCAAATGTCAAGTGTCATCTTTCCAGCTGTTAGATGAATGGGTAGCCAAGAGGCATTTATTTGGGTGTGCAGCCCCTGTGAAATCTGGGTGAGGGAGGAGAAAAGGCTATAATTTGGTGGTTAGTTTACCAGCACTGGGATGGTTGCAAATCTCCAAGCCAGGAAAGGAACTTTATATTGCCATTTTATGACTGACGGTTGACTGTGGTGCTTTCGTACTTAAGGAATAAGAATGCCATAAACAAAGGCATTATCAATATGCCGTACTAATTTCTGAATCCTCTTCTGCTTCAGATAAAAGTGGTGTTATCAGCAGAGCTGCCCTCTCTAAATCCTTCTCAACTGAGAAGAGGTGAGGGCTTTTAAAATGACAGCTGTGTTGAAAATCTTGAAACATATTGAAAAAGTGCCCTTCCTGTTAAGATATATTGTAGATGCTTAAATCTCATGCTAAGAGAAGATTGATATAAATCACTGGATGCTGTCAGGTGAGAAAACAATGAATATCAATAAAAAGACAGTTTTAAATCATAATAGATCCTGTTGGAGATAGTAATAGCCTCCAAAAATATTGAACTATGTCTCAGATAAATGTTGTTTTTATACTATGCTTTCGACTTCATTGGGATTGGGCTGTTATAGCTATGGATATGATTTTAGCCCGCTAGCATTAGAACTTGAGATTGTAAACTTAGTTTTAGAAATGCATGGGGTTTCATTTTTAAGTCATCTTTTTTTTTAAAGTAACTAGTAAAGTCAAATTTGCTCATAGTCATTGAAAAACAAAGTTCTTTGCAGCTCCTTATACCCAAATATGCAGCGAACTCTACAGCTCCGGGTATGCAATGAACTTTTTTTTTTTTGGTCCATTTGCCTTACTTAAACTATAGTGTGTTCCTGGCTAATATTTTAAAATAATTATTTACAACAGTGCCTTGACATGTACTCTTCACTATTGAATACTTTTCTGTAATGATGTACAGCTTTTATGTACATTATTTCAATGTACAAGAGAGGGTTTTAAAAAATAAGACCTATGTGTTGTAAAAGGAAACCAAAGGAAGATGAGGAATAAGCCTGGATTTAATGGAGCTATCAAGCAGAGCTATCTGGTTGGTGACAGGAAGAATGTACCATGACTAATAAGTAATTTTAATGCCTTTTATTGGCTTTGTGTAGGGTTCCAAACTTTTATTAAATGGCAGCGTTTGGCCTGAGAAGTAATTTAAAATGGAATTGTCTCTATAAAAACAGACTATTTCCACTACAAGACTAGATAGCTACTTCAGGCTGAGATTAGAATTGGCAGAAAAATAAAAAATCAGATCTGGAAAAAATCTAATCCTTACCGAAAAAGAAAAAAAAGATCCTTGCCATGTAAAACCCCACCAAGCCAAAGTGTGTTTGCAAAAAGTTAGCCACTGCAGAGTCACTGGATCCAAAGGGGCCATAAATGCTACAGATTCCAAAGTTATAATGACTGATTGCCTAGACAATGTGGAACTAAACAAACACAGTGAAACTGAGAGTGGGAACCCATTGCTTTGCTGTGGAAATTTTAAGGCCAAAGTAACCTACCTGGGAATTTGGAACACAGCCGTATTCTATTTCCTGTGTTAAGTGACTGCGTAAAGTTTTGTCTCCACCTGTGAAGGAAGAGGTCAAAAAGAAATAGATGGCATGACAGAACCCTAGAAGTCATGAGACTGTTTCAATTCCTTACTTCAGCGCTCGATATTTTACTCTTCGGATCTAGGAAAACATTGCGTAGCTTTTTGTTTGTTTAATTTCATTTACAGCTATGAGACAGAGGTGGAATGGCTGGCTCAAACATCTAACTTTTAAATCACTAATACATTACCATGAGTCTCCCTGTTTCATCTAGAGAATGGAGATATCAATTCCATGTGGTTCTAAAATGCAAATGGGATACACTACAATAGAGTAATATGGATTAGTGAATGATCACTTCATTTTCTATTATTTTATTTACTTGGTAATTGCATTATATTTAAAGTTCTCTCTAATCATTAGCCACATTTTAGAAATAAAAAAAAAACTTTTGAATTTGGTTGAGGAAGGATAGGCTATGGAAATAACTGGATCCAACCCCCTATGATACGTTGGAAACAACTAGATCCAAACTTTTATGGTACGTGTTAGCCCTAGTAAATGATCGCGCACCTATGCCTCTGTAGGTACCACAAATTGCATTTAATGGGTTATTATAAAGAAAGAAGAAACAATGACATGAAGTTGGAAGGCAGTGAAGGGTGATCTGGGTAGAGTTAGGATAGGAGAGAATTTGATCAAAAGGAATTGTAAATAATTCTCAAAGAAATAATAAAGTTTTATATTTCAAAAGGATATTTGTTAGAAATGTGAGATGCAGATAGTAGAATAAATGCAAGTATAAAATAAAACAAAACCCATTGTATTGAAGTTGCACTAGGCAAACCAACAAAAGGAAAAGAGATCAAGAGAAGGCACAAGAATCAGGGACCTACTCATTTGCTTGTTCAAGAGTCCCATACAAATACTAAGCTGAAGGCCAAAATATATACACAGAAGACATGGTGCAAACCTGTTCAGGGCCTGTGCTTGCTGATGCAATGAAAATTTAAAAAACAACAAAAAGCAATCCAAGCCAAACAAACCAAAGGAAAGGTAGGTGATGAGAGTACTGTGGCTAAACCCAGGCTGTTCAGTGCTTAGCCTAATGCTCATCTCAATACCTCTTGCCTCTTCCTTTCTTGCTGAGTTCTGTCTAAGCAAGTGGATAGCCTGGATCCAGGACATAAACACTGTCAGCAGAGAACTCTGCTCCTGGATTTAAGTATTGGGTTTTTCTCAATAATTCATTAAACCAGTTCTCTAAGAAGTTATTCTATTTCATTCTAGACCACTTTGCATATATCATATTTAATATAGCAATCCCATATTGGGTAGTTTACTTTCTATATATTATAGTCAAGATATACTGAGAAGTTCCTCCCCCAGAGGGCTGTAATGTTTCATTATTGACTAGATAATACAGCTGGGGTGTTTAGTTCACTTCCAAAATGCTGCAATCTCTATATGTTGGGTAATATCTCAGTAGAGCACAGCTTCTTCCCATCTGCTGTAGGCACTGTGTGCTAGGGAATATCACAGTGTGGTATAGTTTACATCAAATTTTTGTCTGTTGTTCTGTATAGTAGCCAAATTGGATTTGGTGGTTAGTTAGGAAGGCTTGTCATAAACCCCCTCTCACAAAATATGGTTGAAAATAAATACACTTGGCAGTTTCTTGGATCATGGTAACAAAGGATTGAGGAAACTGTATGTGTTAGCCTAACCCTTGGGTGATGAATGTTTACTGTCTGGTAATGATACAACTGGTACTTGATGGTGAGGTAGAATTAACACAAAAACTGAAGGGTAAAATTTAACATGCTAATACTTCATATTTTCTTCTCATTTATCTTAACATGTATCCTCTATATGTGTGTTTCTATTCCTATTCTAAGGTGGGGCCTCTTAATGATGTACTTGCTTTCACTAGCTCCTCTCTGCTGCTTTGCCTCTTCCAGAGACCAATTCCAGAAATGCAAGGGTTAATAGTTTTTTAACCCCAAAGCAAGTATCAGCTGCCGTGTTGTTGACTTATATATAGTTTGGAGCTGTTTTATTTCAAGTCTCAATATTTAACATTACTCCCACCACCTTTCTTAAATGTCAGCTTCTTGTATTTTCCTTCATCACTCTTCCTTGATCACACTGACTCTTTTGTGTGACATGGATTTGCTGTCAGGTGCCACCCTAGGCTGGTCCCCAGGTTTTTCTGACTCTAGTCATTGACATCTTGTCAGCAGTGTCACCTACTTTGCCCCTCGGCCTCTGAATATGGCAATTGTTACCTTCTTGATTGACATTTTTTAAAAACTGTCAACATGTTTTTATTATTTGGGGAAGAGCTCAAACTCAAAGCCTTTTCTTAAAGCTAATTTTCTGTTTCATTCTTTGAATGGGTTTTCTGGCTTGAAAGAAATACACCTTATGAGGAATAGTAAACAGGCTGTTACTTTAACATTGTATTGTAGCTACTAGAAAGGAACTAGCACCCAATGTTATGGTTGTAACTCAACTAATACTTTGAGGAAGCAATCCATTTGAACCACAAATAGACTATACTAAAAACTTTTATATGTATTATCCCTATTCTCTTCCACTTGTGATACTGGCTCAGATGTTTCTCTGTTGAAGAGGTGTTTTGTAATACCATAAAGTTGAAACTTCCTCTGTCTCCAACAATCCTTTTTACTAATCAAAATATTCTGTATTCCATTCATTTAAGGAAAAGCCATTTAAGTATAATTTAACAAGAAGCGTACATATACACATACATATCTTTCTTGGCCATTCTCTTCTCATCCCTCACTATCATATTTTAAAGTAAGCACAGGGATCTTAAATTAAGGTCACCCTGGGATGCATAAGAAGTTGGGAGCCAGCCTGTACTGTTAGAAAAGCTCTGTCACTGAGCAAGTGAATGAAAGAAAAGGAAAAGAAAACTGGAAAGTTCACAAAGGAGTGACACCAACAAGATGTTCATTGAGTGGTTTAGCAGGATAGGAGTAATGGAGCAGGAAATTCAAATACTAGTCTATGTACAGCAATGAAATTTGCTATTATTCATTGTTAGGAATGCCTTTGTGAAAAATCACTGAAATTGCAGTCCCAGTAAAGCACAAAACTTGAGAAGAACCACGTTAAAAAAAGAATGAGAAAGTTTATTTCTATATACAGTTTCTTCTTTAAGCTGGATTGCCAGATAAACTCAAGCCACAAATCTCTCCAGTGGGGAAAAGACTGTCACCTTTCACCTCACCTGATAAGCAAATAGGCAAAAATAAACTCTTAGGGGTAGCAAGGAAAGAGCAAGAGATGTCATGAACTAAAACATAGAGCTCAGCAGTTTCTTCAATGGAACCCAGCAGCCTCACTCAATTAAAGCAGCCACAGAAGAGCCAATCAAACAACAGTGAATCCCAGTACGGGGCTCATTCCTCCATACAATCAACCAACTAGAAATACCCAACTAAATCATCTAGGCTCTAACCATCTGGATGTACTCCCCAAAAAACTTACTAACCTCAAGATTTAATATTGAGATTACCCTACTTAATAAGCCTGGAAACTGGCCACACATGCAAACGCTATGTGTGCTAGTCTAACCATAATTTGAATATGGATGACTGGTGGGACCTTTTTTTTTTATCAGAAAACCAACTTATAAATCCTAAAAGAAATTGCCAGTTTCTCAAATATGCACATAAGCATGCCAGGATGATGAAGAATCAGGAAACATAGTGCTAACAAATCAAAAACATTGGATTTTTATAACTATTTCAAAACCCATAACTAAAATATCTCAATATTTTTCATAATAAAATTTTTAAAAATTCTAACTACAAGTGGATATGTAAGGACAAATCATATCAGAGAAAACAGTACGTGAACAAAAAGAAACATTCAACTTGGCAATTAAGTCCAATAAAAGTCTTAGAACTGAATAATACAATGACTGCACTGAAATATAGAATAAAGACATTCAAGAGTATGGCCAACCAAGCATAAGAATTAATAATTCCAGAAGCTGTCATTGGGAATTATATATTCTGTCTAGAAAACAAATAATGAATGAGAGTTAAAAAGTTTTCCAACTGTTATGGTCTGACAACAAGTCAAATGGTGTACTCTTATGAGCATTATAGAAAGGAGAGAGACAGCAGCAAAAAAAATCCTTCACAAGGAATAATGAGGTTGGCAAGATGTCTCAGTAAGTGAAAACACTTACCACCAAGACTGATGATCTAAGTTTGACCCCTGGAAACCACATACTGAAAAGAAAGAATTAACTCTCCCTGACATCTGTATATATTCCATAGCATACATGCACATGCGTGTACACTCACACACACAAAATAATGGAGTAAGTAAAAATTATGATTATTAATACTGATAGGATGTAATTGTCAATGAATATGGTGACACCAATGATGCTTACAATGAGAGATTATGGGTAAATTAATAAAATTCTGACATGAGATAATTTTGATAGCAAATGAGAATAATGACTAGTCACATGAAGTGAACTCCAATAAGTCATCAAGCATAGTCATCAAGAGAAATTTCATAAGCCCAGAGAGAGTGGGATGGCATAATCACAGGGCTGAAATAAAAACTGTCAAGAATTTTGTATCTAAAAAATTGCATTCAAAAATGAAAGTTTAAGACTTCTGAAGATATATAAAAATTGAGGCAGTTTGTTATTGTTAGACTTAATTATAAGAAGAACAAATTTGCTATATGAAAATATAAATATCACAAGTAAAGATACATACACCCAAAACAGAATAGTATAATACTCCATTAATGATATCTAATCCTTTTTATTTCTAGTGCTAGTGTATAAAGAGTAAATATTGAGTGCAATTATAATCTGCAACACCTTAATAAATACACAATATAAGAAGTATAATAACATTGGTAGCAATAAAGTAAAGAATATAGATGTTTTGCATGCAACTGAAGTAAATTTGCTATCTGTTCTAAACATGCTGCTATAGGAACACTAATGAAAGACTTAACTAAAAGCAGGAAGAAGAGTATGGTAGATATAAAAACGGGAAAGTAAAAGAATCAAAAATTATCACTGCAAAAACAAGAGCGAAAATCAAACTAAAAATAAAGCAAAGTAAAAGGAAAGTTCTAGGTGATCATAAAGAACATAGAAAATGATTATTAAAATTATAATAGTAATTTCTTATCAATTACTTTAAAGTTAATTATAATTACTTTAAATAAAAATGAATGATGTTACCAAATGACATAGGATCGCTGAATTTTAAAAGGACTTAACTACTTACTGCTTACAAGAAACTCACCTTTGAATTAAAAATACGTAACTGAAATATGTTGACAAATGCATGCTTATAATCCCAGAATTCAGGAGCCTGAGAAGGGAAGGATTGTGCATTTGAGGTCAGCCTGGTTTATGAGAGCCTATCTCAAAAATTCAAACCGATCAACCAACCAACCAGTCAAACAAACAAACAAAGAAACAAATAAACAACACATACTTGAGGATAGAACATGACTTTACATACAAAGAACTACCAAAGGGAACAATTTGAGTTGTGCTCATTTTAAAGAAAATACATTTTTAGTAAGTGAAACGTACAATAGAAAGAAGGTAGTATTAAATGAGAATTTGCAAATGCAGTCAGAAAATGGAATGATTAGGTATCTACCTCCCAACATTAGAATATCAACCTCAGAGCACACCGAGCACACAAAAATATAAAGTAAATGCCAACACTTCATAATGGTTAACAGACAGAACTATAATAATTGTTGGGTACATCTGAACCAACTTTCAAAAATTGCTGGACCATCTGGATGGTAATAGTATGGAAACAGAAGATTTCTCAACAAAAACTGTATTTGTTAGTGGAATAATATCTGTGCGCAGGATGACTACATCTCAACAGAGCAAAACTAAACCAAGCAGACCTATTATATGGACACATATGGCCTACTGAGCTTCTACCCACTACACACTGGTTTTCTGTGCTGCTATAGCAGTGATCATGAGCTAATACATACAACCAATCTTAATGAATTTAAGAAAAATTAAATCATCTCTTGTGTCCTCTCCAACTGCAAAAGAATAAGACTGGAAATCAGTAACAACAGAAAATTGGAGACTCTTAAGCATTAGTGTAAATTATAGTATAATCTATTGATCAAAGAAAACAACCAAAATGTACATCACTAACTTGTAATGACAAGGGAAAGAAAAAATACAATGGGACCTATCAAAAAATAGTAATAACAAGAATATTTCAAAGAGTAAATCTATTATTTAACATTTATTAGTTAAATGATTTAATATTTATTATGTAACTAACAATAAACATTTAAATGTTTTAACATTTATTATTTAAAAATTATGATTTAAGTCTAAAAATATTATTTAACAAAAAGAAAGATACTCAGTAAACAAGTTTACTTCATACACTGACAGACTAGTAAAAACCAAAACCAAATGCATAGGGTAAAATAATGATTGGGACAGAAACATATAAAATCGAGATTATTAAAGCATAAGGAACAACTGAAAACTTAGGGTTGTTTCTGAAAAGATAAACAGAATCAATAAAATCTTACTTTGTCAAAGATTTAAAATAAAATCCTCTTGAAGCCTTATATTTGATGTCATAGAAAAAGGCCATTATAAACAATTGCTTGTCAACTATTTCTACAATATAAAATTGATTATATAACTCCTAAAAAGCATGCAGCTTATTTAAACCAACAAAAAATAAAGACACAACAGGCCAGTAACAAGAAAGTTTAAATCAGTAATCAAAAACCTCTCTCCAAATAAGAATACCCAAGAATAAATTGCTTCAGAATGAATTCTAGCAGATATTTAATGAATAATTAATGACCATTCTTTTAAATATAATATCAAACATTATTTTCAAGTTATTTTAAGAGGACAGCACCACTCCATTACAAAAAACTCACTGAATACATTATGCAAAAAATCCAAAACTACAGGTCATTATACCCTATGAGCATAAATCTTTAGCAAATTATTAGCCATCAAAGAAAAGGAACATTAAAAGGATTATATATAAAACTATTGGCACTCAGAATATGAGCGCCATCACAAGGATACATAGGAATTTTAATGTGCACAAACAAATAGATGTGTCACAGCATGTGAACTAAATGACAGGCAAAATATGGACATTTCAGTACATACAGAAAATAATTTTATAATTTAGAAATTAGGTACAAAAAAACTTACTTTAGTATCCTGTAAGTATTATATAATAATGGAGGTTCACATGCAGAACAATGAAGGCAAGACAGAATTCATATTAATGCATCCAGGAGAATCCTGTAACTCAGAGAAGGGAGCAACAGACAGAATGATAGGGCCAATTTCAAAGAAGAAACATTTATGTATCTGATAAAAGACTAATTTTTAAAATGCATAAGAAAACTAAAATTTTACAACAAAAATATGAAGCAGACTGAGGAAGACAAGGAAACAGAAAGCATATATAATAGGCACAAAGCCAGGAAAAGACATTTCTCACAAAAAAAGCCATGCAGGTGGCCAGGAAGATTATGAAAAGCTGCTCAAACTAATTATTAGAGAAATGCAAATGAGTTCATGATGAGGTAACACCATTCCCTAGGATGACTATGCAAAAATCAGTCATTTTGCAAGGCAGAGTACACATTTAACCCCGGTGCGCTGTTAGTGGCTATGTAAATGGTATAGTGACGGAAAAGAATAAGGCTTTTTGATCAAAAATCAATACCTGGATTTTGTATCATGAAAAAGCATCAAACACGTGTCTACAGGTATATCCTTAATAATTGAAGTCAGACTCTCCAAGGGATGTCAACACACCATGTTCAACACATTGTTTTTGAAAAAGAACACTTTACATAATACTGACAAAATTGGCCATGTAGCTTGATATTAGGGAGCGGGAGAAATAGACATGGGTTTGAATAAATATTTAATTTCAAAGTTTTATTCCATGAATCTGTTTTAGAATCTATGTGAGTATAGATTTTTCAAGAAATTAATGCAACAGTGTCATATTTTGTGGAGAATTTTCTCTGGCCTTCTACCTTTCCTAATATAAATTAATTTCTACTTTGTAAGTTTCTCCTTTTGATGGCTAGTTCTTCTGAAGGTAAAACAGCTGAGCTGGAGACAGTGCATTAACCCAGTCTGAGAGTTAAGCAAGAAATTATTAGCTACTCGATGCTATATTCTTTGTTTTAAAATAATTATGGAATGCATCTAAAGAAAATGTAGCCAAAGCAGAGTCAATGGTTATATGTCATTGATATTTTAAGTATAATTAATAAATTGCTGGGATTTTGATGGGSATTGCATTGAATCTATAGATTGCCTTTGGTAGAACTGCCATTTTTACTGTGTTGATCCTTCCAATCCAAGAGCATGGGTGATCCTTCCACTTTCTGGTGTCCTCTCCAATTTCTTTCTTCAAAGATTTAAGTTCTTGTCAAATAGATCTTTCACTTCCTTGGTTAGTGTTACCCCAAGATACTTTATGGTATCTTTGGCTATCGTGAAAGGTGATGTTTCTCTGATTTCCCTCTCCGCTTCTCTATCCTTTGTGTATAGGAAGGTACTGATTTTTTTTTATTTTTTTGAGTTGATCTTGTGCCCTGCCACATCACTGAAGGTATTTATCAGCTGTAGGAGTTCTCTGATAGAGTTTTTGGGGTCACTTATACACACTATCATATCATCTGCAAATAACGAAAGTCTAACTTTTTTAAAAAAATTAATGTACAGAAGTATAGGATGCATTATTTTAATCAAAGTGAAGGGTGGATCTTTATGTCATGTCATGTGACTGGATTTATAGAATGCATGTATTTTCACACTGAAACTTTAAAATATATTTTTTAATTTCATTTTGCACTCCAATCTCAGTTCTCCTGCCCCCATCCCCTGACTCCTGTCACCTCCCCTCTAGCCCACTTCTCATATATGCTCCTCCCAAAGGGTAAGATCTCCCATGAGGAGTCCACAAAGCCTGGCCCATTTAGGTGAGTAGCTACTGTATTACTGAAGCCACTAGAGGGCTCTTTGCAGAGGTTTTGCAAGCAGGCAAGGCCAACCTTTTGCCATTACAACAGGAAGTTTGGTCTACAAGAGTCAAGTCTGGGAACATTCACAACCAAGTGGCAAACACAATAAAATAAATCTTGTCATGTTAAAGATACGTTAAACAGTTTTCTGTTAGGCTCCATGCAGAACGTAGGCTGCAGGGTGGATGTACCTATATGGAATATGAATGGAATATGATTATTCTAACATACCTTGTTTATAGCAATAGAAAATAAATAAACATAAGCCTAATGGAACAATAGGCTTTTGTGTTTTTTAAAAAAGGTAAATAAACATGGATTTTTATCACTATTTATGTGAGCTTATCACCCTACTGAAAAATGCAAAAAAAAAAGAAGCAACAATGAGGTTGTAAATATAAGTTCAATATTTTAATACAATAAATTTTGAACTTTTTTGTGTGTGAAGCCAGTCCTGCTCTTGCCAGGTGCTGATGAAATTCATCAGAAGGTGGAGGTGTATAAACAAGCACACAAAGTGTGATGAAGAAACAAGAGCAAGGGATCCAAGCAATGACAGGGCACTTCCTATTGCAGGATTCTGGAGACTCTCCACAACATTCAAGCCAAGCAGGAAATAACATACCACACCAAAAAAGAAATTTGAAAGGCATAGATCTGCAAATAATGTTGTTCTACTTGCAACATTTCAAATGGTTCAAACAGCTGAAGCGAAAGCACGTTCTCCGGGAACAAGGGAATGGGGGGAGGTAGCTCTTGAGCAGTGGTGCTGGAGGATCCAGAGTGATATTAGGGTCCATGATACTCGGGAGTTCTGTGGGCAGTGACAGGCCTTGCAGAACTTTGCAGATGGAAATGAAATGAGAAATTTTAATTATAACCTACATACACTGAGGACCTCTTCTAATCTATGCCATCTAGTCAAACTTGGGAAGTTGTATGTAACGTGACTAAAATGCTTGCTTAGTTTCTCAAAAATAAATTCTCAGGGGGAAAAACGAAGTTTTAAAAAGTTTATTTGTCAGCCCTCTCAGTTTCAGTGACTATTAAATCTAGCAATGGCTCCTGAAAGCGCCATATTCAATCCTCTGTCTCCATGGTGGGTTCTGGCCTTCTTGCAGTTCCTCAGTCTCCACTTTTGCTACCCTAACCTTGATCCTATATGACTTAAACCTTTTGTTTCTGTTTATTTTCATTTCTCCTGTTCTATGTGTTGAACACACAAAGAAGCTGAGGATGAATTATTTATTAAAACCCTTTATTTCTGAGAACATTTGCCTCCTATATAGAACTATATCCTTTTGAGCTTTGCACATGTGCAGCTGAGGCTCCTATAGGCATTCCACACTAATTCCTTTGTCCATAGATTTTTCTCTGGATAATAAAATGTTTAAGACAACTGTGTCTGATCATCTTGGTTCTGCATTTTGTTAACTTTTAGGGACATCCCAGCTGAAAGCCTCAATCAGCACCATCTGTGTTCCAGATTAGTCAGTAGGGTACCTAACTTGACCTTCAGTAGATGAGTTTTAGGTTATTATTGTTTATTTGAATAGGTTGTTTTAAGTATGCTGTCAAAATTAGCCAATTAATTATCACATCAGTAAATCAGACAGCATATAGAACTCAGAAATGAACCTATACAACAAATTTTCCAAAGAATATGTAATAGGAAAAGAAGAGCTGCTTCAATTATTGAATTTGGAAACTATATAAACACATGCATAATAGTGAACTTGGATATGTAGTTCATACCACATAAATACCAAGCCTTAGTGAACTAAAGAATAGTTAAAGGGGCTGGAGAGTTGACTCAGCCATTAAGAGCACATGTTGCTCTTGCAGAAGTCATAGGTTTGGTACCCAGAACACATCGGGGGTCTCACAATCATTCATAAATCCAGTTCCAGGGGATTTAACCTCTCTCCTTACCTACTCAGGCACCAAACACACAGTGGTGCAGAGACATACAGGTAGGCAAGACATTCATCCACATAAAATAAAACAATTGACTCTAAGGTAGATTAAATATAGGACCAGAAACTTCCTAACTACTGGAAGACAGCATAGGGAGATGTTACACAGCAATGCCTTTCTCGATGATATTTCAGACTTAACTCCAATTGAGAAAACGGATAGGTTAACAAACCTCATGTCATTCCACATTCGTAAATTGAAACACTTTGAAGGCCATAAAGAGTTGTCAAGCTAGAATGAAAATAAAATTTAAATAATTGTGGTACTACACCTTGAAATCTGTTTGTTTCGTGCAATGATATGCAATATAGTGACTATCATTAATGAAAATATAAAGATATAAAAAATAAAATTACAAAAAATTTAAAAATAAAATTATCAAATAAAATGGCATACCGAGGTGAACAATTGGTGATGGAGGGATACTCAGAATTCTCATCCTGCTAGATACATATGCACATGTATGACATTCTCTTCATTTATATAAAGCATTTTCTTACTATCTTTCCCAGTAATACACAGTAAACACCCACTCAGTCAGCCAGTGCACTAGTTGCTTCTGTGTCATTTCTGGTTCTGACGTAGAATAACTTTCCACCGTGGAAATTGCAGGGAACTAATAGTCTTTACTGTTCAACATCTCTATCATATCTGTTATTTGCTAACACTATCAGGTGACTGGAAAATCAGTATTGTCTGAAATTGAAAATCTGGGTAACATGTGTTTTAGAGAAGAATGCAATAAGGTCCAATTTAAAGCTGTGTGATTTAAGGGCATCCACCATATCAGCAGCCAAAGGTGGTGAAAAATCTTGGAAATCTCAGCATGAGGGCTGAGCCTGGGATTTGGAAGGCATTGGTCTTTCAGTGAGAGCTGAAACTTGAGATTCAGGCCACAGAGTCAGACACAGGTGAAGAAGGATTTTCTATAATGTAGAATAAGAGGTACAGTTTAAGGCCGAGGTGGACAAAGACAAAGCAAACATAGCCTTGTGCGTGTACACATGCAAGCACACACACACACACTCACATCTCTAGTTAAGATATGTACTCTATGACCATCTCATTTGAAAAAGCTTATGTCAATAAGTGTATATTTATACTTTACTTGTTCAGTACATTTAGTTTTCTCTCTGTTAATCTTAAAGGAAACCCTACAAAAATTGTCCACAACATTTTATTTATAAATTCCAAAACAATTGCCTTTTATTTTCAAGCTGGGCTTTATTTAAAAAAAGAAACTACATATATTAAGTAATGCAACCTGAACCATACATACAATATGTCATACTGTATGTATGTATTTATACATATATGTGAATGTGTATGTACATATATACACACATATATGTATATGCAAACATACACACACAGAGACACCAACATTTGGGGCTCTTGCCTTATGCTGTAATAACTATAGTCATAAACAAGCCAAAATTTATCTGCAGTATTGACAAGATTGGATATTTCAGTGCCCAGCTACAGCAAGCAGAACAGTGTATTCATTTCAAGTTAGAAGCATACAGCACCATCTGCACTCTTGCTGTGGACATCATTCACAACAGTGCCCAGTGTTTTGCCTCTGAATGTGCATATAGGAGCAGTGCTTGCAACATTTCCTTGTTTACTTACCTTATGTTGAAGCTTCTCTATTACTCTTACCTAAAACATATTTGATTCTTCTCAAACTATGGTCAAATAGAGTTAAAATAATATAAATACCAAGGGTGATTTTCTTCCATATCCATCTGTATGATACCTTTCTACATGGACACACACACACACACACACACACAAACAACTCCAATTTTCCCTAAAGCACATGCTTACATTCTTGTCTTGGTGTAGACAGAGACTGCTCATTCATTTCCCAACTACTCAGACCTGAATAATCACATAGAAACTATATTAGTTATAACACTGTTTGCCCTATTAGCTCAGGCTTCTTATTAACTAACTCTTACATCTTAAATTAACACATTTCTATTAATCTATGATCACCATGAGGTTGTGGCCTACCGGTAAATGTTCTGGGGCATCTGTCTCCTTCAGCAGTTCAATGGAGTCTCTCTGACATTGCCAACTTTCTCCCTATATCTCTGTTTGGATTTCCTGCCTGGCTTTATTCTGCCCTGCCTTAGGCCAAAGCAGGTTGATTCATCAACCAATAATGTAACACATATACAGAAGGACATCCCACATCACCTTGGTTTATACTTAGATAGCATTTTGATTTCATGTAAAAACCAAGAGTAAAGCACAAAGAGACCTCCCAAAAATGTGGCTCAGAAGTGGGAGGAGATTAGGTGTAAAGAATTTAAATTTGATCAGGGAGGGAGGAATAGGTGGATGGATACAGGGAGAAAAGGATCCATGAAAGCCAAATGATCCCTGGTGGAGAATGAAGACTATCTATAGCTACAGCCTAGATGCCACCAGGCTCTTTCTTTTTTCAATAACAGAAACACAATAGCCTTTCAACGGGCAAGTTTGATGCCTTTTTTGCATATTAAGTGAGCTTTTCTCTGCTTTATAAGTGGTGGAGGGATGATTTCTATGCAAGTCATGGTAATCTTTATCAACACAAGACACATGCCTATAAAATTAAGGTTCTGCTCAAATACCTTTTCTTTGGAGTGATGATTCACAAGAGAACAGAACTCTACTTCTGAATTAAGTAGCCCTGTCCATTCACTAACTACTTTGCCTGAGAATATTCATTCATTTTTGTATTTTTCAAGTATTTGTCTTTCATAG
>LOEQ01011643.1:1053-13790 GCA_001685075.1 Bramus lutescens
TGCCTCTGCCTCCCGAGTGCTGGGATTAAAGGCATGTGCCACCACCTCCCAGCTTTCTCTGGCCTTCATTAACTTACAGACAGAACACCATTAAACTACTGTTGGGGAGAGTTCTGATACCCACAAACCCAGTGCACCAGTTCATCCCAGTCTGCAGGGAAACAAACCATCCCAGCTTCATAGAGGAGCATGCATCCTCAGATAAAGAGCTGCTGGGCCCAGGAGGCTCCAGCTAAGCCTCAAGAGGGCCAGAATCATTAGAGAGAAAGTAACAATAATTTGAGGTGATAGTAACAAAATAATTCACAAAGGCATGTGCCACCACCACCCAGCTAGCAATTTTGTTTTTGTGCAAACATCATTGTACACTTAACACAGACCTAGATGGTGTAGTGTACTGCACAGCTAGCTATACGGTGTGTGTTGTGGCTAGCAGTGCTTTGTACTTTGTTTATATTTCCTCACACACGAGTAATACTGACATGATGAATGATGTCAGTAGGCAATAGAAACTGCCCAGCTACATTATAATCACAAGGCATCACCTTGTATGAGCAGACTGTCAGTGACATAGACCCTGTATGTGGAACAGTTTCACACACAGAGAGAATGGTTTGAAGTTAAGGTAAAATTTTGCTATAATTTTTGATGATGGGCCAGTGTTTCTTTTTCCCTTCACGTGGTCCCACCCTAAAGTAAATGGTCAGGGAGCTCTTGCAGCTGTGGGCAGCCCACAGCGTCTCTAATCTTCCTTTCCTCTTTATATGTCATCTTTGTTCTTTGTTCCTGAGAGCCTGTTCTTTCCACTAGATCCCAAGGAAGCTGCCTGGATTGGTTGGTTTGGCAACCATTTCTTGAATGTCAACCGTGTGACTCAGATGTGTAATCATGGCTTCAAGGTGCTTTAAGTACAGCAGCTGAGAGAGAAATAGAGCCCCTCAGATTTACACTATAGAGGAACTGCTCTGGCTCTTACGTCAAAATTGAGTAGTTTGAGACTCTGCATTTCCCTCAGAAGTTATTTCCATTGAAGCAGTCTTTTTCTTTAAAATGAAGCATGACCTGGGATGGCATCATATTTTCTCCCACATGCACGTATTTCACCTGGCTAATAATTACGGTGGTTCCCCTTTGTCTTCTTAAAACAAGGTCCCACCATGTGGTCCCTACTGGCCTCTTAACCTTCAGACCTCTTCCCTCAGCCTCCCAAGTATGAGCTGTCTTACATGACTTGCGAGATTTTGGTTTTATCTGAAAGTATTTCTTCCAAATTCTATACCTTATTTATAGGTAGTTTTGAAGTGGTTATGTGACTTGTCCTTTGTGCATTGCTGTTTTGATTTTATGTCAAGGTGTTTTTGTGACACCTTTATATACATGCATCTTTGTTTCTTTAAAGATTTTTCCACTGAGAAAATTTTTTAGAAATTACTGAGAAAGGCTATGAGTGTTACCTTGACTCATGCTGCTTGATGCTAGATTGCATTCCAGAAACTTTGTCCCAGTGAGCCAACAGTGGTGGTAATGGGTTACAGAAGTGGTACGAGGTAGGACCTTCATCCTGTCCTAGGGTAACACTGATTACAGTTTTAGAATTGGTAGTTTTCATAGCATTGCAGGGTAAAAACATTCATATTGCTTTCCTAATTTCATTTGTGTTTCTTAACTTTGAACTTTCTAGGTGTTTATGCTTGGGAGTTTGATGCTGGTTTTCTGCTTCTAAGCCTGTGGCTCTCAATCTGTGGCTTGTGACTCTTTTGGGGATCATATATTAGATATCCTGCATTATGATTTATAACAACATGAGGAACCATAGCACAAATAATAAAAACCCAGAGACAGATATTGGGGTTCAAACTGAAGATCAGAAAAGCAAAGCAGCCAGTCACTAGAGAGACCTTTTACCTCTACCAAATCTTCAGACCAAAAGGGTGAGATTCTATCTTCACAAATCCTCAGACTCCACACTCCTGTGAGTTCTTGTCTCTTCCCCTTTATATTCCTCTCTCCGCCTAGCTATATTGTTCCTGTCTCCACCTCCCTAGCGCTGGAATTAAAAGTGTATGACTTCTGAATACTGGGATTAAAGGTACGTACCATAACTCCCTGACCTCTAGTGCCTTCACTTTGCGCTTTGATCTTCAGGCAAGCTTTATTTATTAAAATACAAATAAAATATCACTGCAAAGAACTGTATTAAGGGTTGCAGCATTAGAAAGGTTGAGAAGCACTAAGCTGTATTTTGTGGTGTTTTCTATGAGTCTTTTCAAGTCAAGTCCAATCCCTGCTAGGCTTCTTTCTTTAAAGTCTCATTGCCTCCCTTATGGAAAACATGTTTTTATCGTGTAGTATTTGGAGTATTTTAGGATCTAGCTCATCCTTAGCCATGCATTTTTCTTTCTCTTAGCCTTTGTTTACATGTTTCCATTAGGTCAGTAGAAATATGCTAAATGCAGTGATTAGGTTCTGGTCGTTGCTGTGTGCCGTGCCTCGCAGCTGTGCTCACCCAAGTAAGAGGAAAAATTGGCACTAGATTCTAAGGGAACCTCCTCCATCTCAATGTACTGTGTGATCCTCACCTTTCACCGTGCCTCAGTTTGCATCTGTAGGGCGGGCATACCAGCCTCAGGTGAAAGCAGTTGTCTTATAGAATATTGGCCAGCAGCAGTTCATTACAGCTGTTACTTCTGTAAGTTTTTGTTCTTAAATAGTAAAGGGGGTTGAGATTTTGAGGCTTCAAAATCTGCCTTTTTGGTGGTGTCATGGTGTAGATCCATGACTAGTTTTATTCTTAGTTCTATGTACTAGTCACTCATTGGACTTATTCTTGGTATATCTTATAAAATGTACCTATATGGTGGCAGTGACACCTCATTAGATGGCTGTGGTTTGCCTGGTAAATTAGTGTTGCTGAGAGCATAGTCTTTAGAAATAACATGACTAATAGTAAGTTAGGGCTGAGGGATATGGACTGTTCTTTGAATAGTAAGCTGGAGGTGGAGTGTGGCATAGGAAACATTACCACTAGTTGTTAGATACAGAAGCATAGTCAGTACTGTAAGAAACAGTTATTGTTATCAAGCAGATCCATAGAGGCTTTCTATACCCAACACCTATGAGTAGTTACTGATAACTCTAAATGGTTTATTAAGAAACTTCTGTGTTTCTATAACTTTCATTATGATTGAGGCAATCTAACCTGAATGAAATACTCAGTAATGCAAGCCAGTTGTATGTGTACTTAGTGGCATATATATTCCATTTGTAGCCTCAGACCAACTTCAGATTGTGTCAGGGGTTGTGTGAATGACATGAGACTAAGTACAACTGACCAGGAAATATCCCCCCACCCACACACACTGCTTTAGCAAACATTTAGTAATACCGGATAAGGGGAATAAAGTTGCTTGAACAACTAAACCTAGAGATGTTTCTCAGAAATTTGTAGCACACTATTTTCAGAGTGCTGTGGTTACCAGTTCATGAGTTTATACTCTGTGCCACCCTTCGTATGTCTGTGTTGGCAATGGAGGCTCTTGTTCATTCATAGTTGGTTTTTATTCATTTATATATGTGTGTAGGATATTACTCTGGGGTCAGTCTGTTGACTTGGCATACAAAAACAGAAGCACTAAAATTTGTCTTAGTTACGATTTTGTTGCTGTGAAGATATACCATGACCAAAGCAGTTCTTAAAAAAGAATTCAGTTGGGGGCTTGCTCAACACAGAGAGGTGTGGTGCTTGAGCAGCAGCTGAGAGCTGTACATCATGACCCACAGGCGGCAGCAGAGAGTCTGGGCTGTGGTGTAGGCTTTTAAATTCCCAGTGACAACCTCTAACAAGGCCACACCGTATCCCCTCCCTAACAGTTTCCCTTATTGGGTACCTATCATTCAAATATAAGAGCCTAGGGGGACCATTCTCATTCAAACTACCACAGGACATCACTAACTTTATTAGTTCTCAAACACAGTCTGTGCAGTAGCATCTCTTTGTAATCACATCAAATGATGAAACTGTCATTTTAAGACAGACTGTTTTATTATGCTAGGAGCTAGAGAGCTAGCAAGTAGTACTGCTTATACTTGAAACCAGTTTTTGAAACTATCACATCTTCCGTGGTAAGAGAGAAAGTGAGAAGAAAGCTGTGTACCAACTGTTTTCAAGTTGTAAGAGAAGTTGTTTCAGTGTAGTTGGAAATAATATACTGAATGTTTACAAGATCCATCTTGGCTTTATTTTTTTTTTCCACTACTAAACTTGAGAGGCTATTCAATGAGATTCGTCCAGTTCCCACATTTGTTAAAAATTAAGGCTTTTTACTCATTAATGTCAATTTTACATCAATGGCCACGTGGTAAAGCACCTGGATGTTTGATCGCTTCTTTCTTTTTCTTTCTGTTTTTGTTTTTTCAAGGCAGGGTTCTTGTTGACCAGTCTGGCCTAGAACTCAAAGAAATCCACCTGCCTCTGCCTCTCGAGTGCTGGGATTAAAGGCACGCACCACCACCACCTGGCAGTCTCTTCTTTATTAGTGAGCCCATTCCTTTGGACTTGGTTTTACTTTCCCCATTTTGCTTGTGTTGCGGAAGTGGTGAGGGAATGGCAGAAATGAACAAGAGTGACTGTTCACAAGAAAACTAAGAGCCAGTTACACTTGTACAATCTGTTTTCTGAAACATAAAACAAGTGTTTAAAGGTTATAGTCACCTAGTGTTTTAAAACTGTATCTCAACCTTTCTCTCTCTTTTTTTTGTTTTTTTCAAGACAGGGTTTCTCTGTAGCTTTGGAGCCTGTCCTGGAACTAGCTTTTGAGACCAGGCTGGCCTCTAACTCACAGAGATCTGCCTGCCTCTGCCTCCTAAGGCTAAGATTAAAGGCGTGCGCCACTACTGCCCTGTGTATCTCAACCTTTCAACCTAGAACCACTGTGAACACATCACCTGAACTATCTGAACTGACATTGTTTTCAACAGGATGCATTCAGTTTATTAGCGTATTCAGATCCTTGGAACAGTCCAGTTGGAAATCAACTTGACCCAATTCAGAGAGAACCTGTGTGCTCGGCTCTTAACAGTGCAATATTAGGTAAGTAACTAAAGCAAGACAACTAGACTTCAGCTACATTCTCTAAACATTTGAAAAGACATTGCCCTAACAGTTGTTTCAGTAAAACAGGAACATACTAATCTTTTTAAAATTTCCTCTACACCAGATTACCTGAATTCTGATGGAATAAATATGGTAAGATGCTGAACTATATCTTGGAGTGTTTCAAAATAGTTTTTGTCTGCACATATATAAACACTTAGGATTAGGTAACTGAGTAGTTTTTGTGTTTAAGTGAAAAACCCTACCATAGAGGCACCCTGTAGCCCATAGCCCACACTCTGGTCCTGGGAATAACAGTCTTTTAAATTCTCTCAAATACTAGGCCAGCTCCTTCTCCTGTATTGGGGTGATTTGAAGTTGTAGAAAATATGTGATCTTGACTGACCCAGGTGAAAAAGGTGGCTTTATATTGATAATATAGGAAAGTACAGAACCTTCCTATCTCAGTAGCTGTGTTTTAATGGGCTGATCAAAACTTGGTTTGACTGCTGGGGAAGGAATTTGGGCATTTTATGAAGAGTTCTGATAGTTGCTGTACAGGAAAGTGAGACTAGAAGGGTGTTACTTGCCTTGAGTACTCAGGAGTCAGAGCTGGTACACCCTGAGTATTGCATTCTGTTCTTTTTGATTCGGGATATTTAAAAAAGGAATGAGGGTAACCTGAGTTCCCCACATCATAGCTTCTGTCTTAAGATATAAACAGTACCAACCCCTGGACTCAAACATTTGTATTCAGATTAACCAGTCACTTAGGTGGAGAGGCTTTATCAGTGTGTATGGGAACCTGTTGTTTGGTAAGTTTCTGTTCCTATCAATATGTCACTGCAGTTGTGATAATAATTACATACTAAACAAATACTTTTATGCAGATTCTGTAGTTGCACTCCCATATAAATGTTACCAAGTTGATCTGCACATAAAGCTTAATTTCTGAGCTGTTTTTGTCAAAGGTAATTTAGATAAGGGTTATTTTACATCTGACTTTAGACTCTTCTCCAATGAGACTTCATTCCAGTTTTGAAGTTTGTACTCTTACTTGGCCTGGTGAAATTTAGAAGATTTTTAGTCACGTGTTTCAAACAATTTTAAAAAGGTGACAGGCAGCACTGTCACATGACTAATTTGGACATCGGTACTTGTATTGAAGGCTAATTAATATTCATTGCAAGAATGTAAAGGAAGCCATGAATGCTCATACTTATCCTAAGTTTGATAAGGGTCAATACTGCCATTTGGGAATAAGAATAGTGCCTTTGTGTTAGCTTCTTAAATTAGGGTTTGTTTGTAGAATAATATGAATTTGGTTTGTATGTTGTATTTTCAGTGTCCATATTAAGATCAACTCTTGAAAAAGTAAAAGAATCTAATAACAGTGCTGACAGGAATGGTAGCTTACTATATAATTGTCGCTTTGAAACTACTGCATTACAGGTAGTTATAAACATCTGATTGCCAATTTTCTTGTGGCAGTATTTAACTTTCTGAGCTCTTCAAATCAAATGCTTAGGAACATTATCCAGGATACAAGTGTTAGGCTGAGTGTGGAGGCTTGAAACTAGCCTGTTTTACATAAGACTTTCAGACCAGACAGGACTACAGTGAGACCCTGGGCATGGGAAAGCTATAAATAATGCTTGCATTAAAAATGTTTAAACAATCTTGTGGATGACTGTATCTTTTGTGCTACTAATGGGCAGACCTATATGTAATGCAAAATGTATTAACTATGTATTTTATATGTCTTAAAAGCTTAAAAATCCTTAAAGAGGCCTCCTTTGATCAAAGTACAATCATGAACCTGGTGCTCACTTGAACCTTCCTTAGGTTTGAAAAATAGTAAACATTTTTCCTTTGTATTTATCAATAAATCAGTATTTCAATAATCTTAACCCTCAGATCACTTTTTATTAAACCATTACTTTCTTTTCAACCTGCTCCATGCTTTTATTCACGACTTATTTATTGTCCCTTGTACATTAAGCCCTTAGCTTGCTTTTCTGTGGTTTTTATGGTTCATTCAGTTTTGTTGTATTTTGTTTTGTGCTGTCTTGGCAAACTCTAAACTGAGGCTGTAGGTAATCAGAGTTTGACAGCCACTGTCATGGCTTTGCCCTGTGAACTTTGCCTGCAGAGGATTGATTAGTTTCCCTAACTGATCTGGACATTATCTCCAGAGAGAATTACTAGCTTAGGGGTGGGTTCTGTCACCCTTAGTTCACTTCATCTTTGGTGCATCAGAATTTTACTGCATTTTTAATGAGGAAGAGGCAGGCAGATCTCTTGAGATTCAGACCATACTGATCTACATAGTGAGTCCCTATCTCAAAAACAAAACAAAAAATACACCTGTCTGAAGGTTAATATGTAGCACCCAAGAAATATTCTATTTATTGAAACGTCAAAACTAATGATTAGAAGTTAACCTCTTCAATTCTAGGGTGACTTTGCTCTACATTTTGACAGCTGTTCACTTGCTTCTGAATAACATTTGCCAATGTGCCTTAGAGGTAGCTCTGCAGCCCTCTCTGGACTTTGGATACTAAAAGGTGGAACTGCCTTTTCTTGCTAATGTTAGCTGACCTTGGCTAAGTAGATAAGGTAGTAGATTTTCCTTATTTCAGTCCAAAATGTCAGCTAGATTACATCTTTTCTATCATGGTTAAACAGAATGAAGAAGTTGAGTATATACTTTAAAAAATCTAGTTCTGGCCAGTGTGGTGGTACACACCTTTGATTCCAGCAATCATGCAGAGGCAAGCAGATCTCTGAATTCCAGGCCAGAGAGGAATATGAAGTGAGACCATTTATTAAAAAATAAACTTAAAAAAAAATCTTAGTTCTGCAAGAACTTTTCTTAGGAATATCATTCTGCCTTGTCATCTAGTTCAGATCCTCACAGGCACTGATGTAGCAAATGTTGTATTTCCCTGATTGAAAGATGGTTTTTAAAACGGTTTGTTAATTGCTATTTCCATATTTTAATCCTTTTTTTCCTTAGAAACCCACAATCTGCCAAAGCAACCTCCACTTGCCCTAGCAATGGGACAGGCCACTCAATGTCTAGGACTGATGGCTCGATCAGGAATTGGATCCTGTGCATTTGCCACAGTGGAAGACTACCTACATTAGCTATTATGCACTTCAGGAGCTCACACTTACATTGTGGCAAATAGTCAACATGGAAGTAGACCGGCTCTGCTGATTTGAAATTTTGATTTTTTTAATTATGTACTGGGGACAGGTTTTTGTCGCTTTACATTGCTTCCTAGTTTACAGCATGATGCAAATGATTTTCTAACTTAGTGTTAGGAGAAAATATTTTCCATCTTTTAACCTCTTAGTTGTCTAAGAGTTAAATATTACTGAATTTCAGACGTTCAAATTGATCATCAGAAATCCTTTGAAACAATTACCTAAAAGAAACCAAAAATCCTGCCTTCTTTGTTGGGGGGAGAAGGGGGAGGAAATGGAACAAGTTGTGTTTGTGTTAGCATGTGGGTGATGTAAACTACAAATTGGGAGCTGTTCCGACCCCCGCTCCTGTGTAAGCATTCAATCAGTGTAACTTGCAAAATGCATAAACATCTGACAGTTTGAATTTAATAGTGTTGATGGAAGAAATCATTTTTAATGTGTACTGTAAAACTTGAAATACTCAGGAGCTGAGTGAGTATGTTTGTTGCTACTTACAATCCCGACCTGTTAGTCCCAGTAATTTTGTTTTAACATGGTCTTTTTCAACTTTGTTTCCTGTTTAACTACAGATGACTTCTGTTGTAGACTCACAAGTTTAACTGTTGTATTATAACAGTATTACATGTCAACAGTGTGGTTATGACCTTTATTTATATAAAAACCAAATATTTAGTCAATTTACTGTGTCTTAATTTAATCTTTGTACACCTTCCATTTTTAAGTGCTTAAATGAGTACTATATTGCAATAAAAATGTAGTGATATAATTAACCAGCCATTAAAAATTTACTTCTACAGATATTAGTGTCAGTTGAATTTATGTATTATGTTCTCATATACTTTTTAGAGCAATTTATAGTAATGATTCTTCCTATCAGCCCAAGTTAACAGTCTAAAATTGCCTTCTGGTGATTATACTAGTCAAATCTGATACTGTGTGTGCAAAGAAAAACAGGAATTTAACAAGTACTGTAACTATCAACCAAGCAAACCCCCAAACTAATTAAAATTTGAAAAGCTGTTTCAGGGCTGGCAAGATGGCTCAGCAGTACTTGCTACCACGTCTGGTGACTTGAATTCAACCTCTGGAAACCACATGGTAGGAGACAGAAATAGAAATTATTCTCTAATACACCATGCATGCACACACCTTTTTCTTTAAAGAACGACAACAACAAACAAACCACTTATTTCAGATTTAGTCCATTGCTAGACAAAGGTGCTGGCTGAAGTTTAAGCCCCAACACATATTTATTTTCCTATTCTTGGGACCCCCCCGCCCCGCTATGCTTTTTAACAATGACAGACCACATCTACAACACCAGTGTAGCTTTTCAGCTGTACTGAAGACTTCATGGATGTTCTCTTTTTACCCCTCTTGTTGTGACCACACAAGGATGAAAATTTTTTAAACTGCTTTTCCCTCCAAGATGATGGAAAGTATTCTAGAAAGAAATGTAGCCAGCTGCTTTCCCAGACAAAAAGGTTTATGGGTTTTTTTTCTTAATGATCCTTTACAATGATTTACGAATGACTAGATTTTGAAAAATCAGTGTTCTCCATACCAAATAATCTTAAATTCTATACATATAAATCACCATCATTTAGCTTTATTTCACTTATAGCTTTTCTTTTTCATCTTCTTGGCCATCCAGCGTTTTTTAAACCTCTTGGCATTTTGTTGTTTCTTAGCACCTACAAGAGAACAAGAGGAATATTCAGTAAGCATTCGTTAAAACCCCTAGAAACATAAAATTCAGATTTTTTGGAGTAGAGTTTACAAAAATGGATACACTATAAAAGTAGGTTTTTTAGTTTATAATGACCTATCCCTCCTTCCAAAAACATTTCCTTTGTAAAATAACTAGAGTCAAGACGTTCCAGCTTACCCCATGTGCTATTGAGAAACTGGACTGCAGCTCTTTTCACTGGTAACCTCTTGTTGTTCAGGGACAGGAACTTGTTCACTAAAGGGGAGAATCAGTTAATCATTTCATTGTCATTGTGAGAGCCAGACAGAGTCTATAAGAAAATTACCAGCCCTGCAGTGGTGGCACACGCCTTAAATCCCAGCACTTGGGAGGCAGATGTGAGTTCGAGGCCAGCGTGGTCTAAAAGAGCTAGTTCCAAGACAGGCTCCAAAGCTACAGAGAAACCCTGTCTTGAAAAGCCCAATAACATAAATAAATAAAGGAAAAATAAATAAAAAATTACCAGTAGTCCTTTTGGATTCTGAACCATATAAACAATTGTGGATAAAGTGTTTGGCTGCTTCTTGCCTTGAATCTCTCAGATCTTGATCTTTTAGCCTTACAGCCAAGTAGCTTTTAGTCTGACTGGTGAAAATACAAAAGGTCAAAATGAATTAGAAGGTACATGCTCATTCTCCTATGTAATTGTGGGTCTGTGTGTGCGCACATGGGTGTATGTACATCTGTACGTACACACGTGTAGTACTGGGGGGAGGGTCAACCCAAGGTGTCTCAGTAAACAAACACTACCATTCAGCCGCATCCTTAACCCAACTTTTTACTTGGGTAGAGAGAGAGGATTGTCAAACCCAGGGCCTCCCAGATGCTGGGCAGGGGACTCTAGGACTCCCAGCCCCTACATGACTTTGCTTTGAAATAGTCATTTTGTTCTTGCTTATCAATTATTTAAATAATTGTATGAGTTACACAATACAGATAAATCACATGCTATTTTATAAGAAAATGCATTAACATATTTTAAGGCAGCAAGTAATATTTTTCTACAAACAACCCAATCTGATACACTACTACTTTCTCATAAGCTTTTAAAAGGAAACTTTACATCCCACTGGGAAAACAGAACAAAACTCATTACCTGTTGGACTGTACTTTTTGTATTTTAACTTTCTTGGAGTTTCTTCCTTTTGCAGTATGTTCACCTCTCTTTTTTGAATTAACTGAAAAATTAAGATCCACTTTATTAATAGTATATAAATTAACACTCCATGGCACACACTTCAGTGACTCATATACAATGTTGAGTGCAGGTTTTATTTAGAAGAAAAAAAGGGGAATGGTCTGAAGCCAACTTTGGCCAGGCCTAAGGGCCATAAACAGCCAAGAATACCTGCAATTCCTCGCCCTTACACGCAAAGTTACTTAAATGAGAACAATTCATACCTTTTACATTTCCTGGTGATTTCTTTAGGCTATGGAAAGAAAAAAAAAAAAACAAAAGCTCAGAATGGCAGGCATTAAGAATACTCAAATAACACATAAGATCCCCTTCTGGCTTTCATGCCCACTACCCTTAATTTTCACTCATCATGCCATACAGCACTGCCACCAACTCAATAACTACACAAGCATAGAATGTCTTCTCAGAATTCAAATCTGAGCACTGTTAGTGGGCATCCAAAAGTATGCTCAAGCACTCCAGGTACCAGGCGGTGCTTATCTCAGTAACGAGAAATCACAGATCATTCAAGAGTGTGGACACTGGAGACAAAAGGCGAGCTCCAGACAACTATTAAATGGCAAAAGTGCCTCAAAAATGAATTACAGAAGCAACTGTGATGGGGGAGGGTGACACTTGGTTATGTAAGACAAGGACTTCACCAAACATCTGCTTACATGCCTCATGGAATTCAAAATAATAGGGAAAAATAACCAACTATTCTGTTTAAAAAAATATTTCAGAGTTTACATTAAGACCAGGTGTGGTGTTGCATTTAATCCCAGCACCGAGATGCAGACAAATTGAGTTCGAGGACAGCCTGCCTGGTCTACAGATGGAGTTACAGGACAGTCAGAGCTACACAGGGAAACCATATCTAGAAAAACCAAAGAATGTACCAAGGAGTGCCAAGAAGTAGAGGAGTAAACTCAATAGAGCTTAAATGTGATGGAAATAAAGACAGCCGTAGCTCAAGCTTTGGGTTTAAGCACAGAACACAGGGCGAAGCTGCTAAATGAAATGGGGATGAGGAAGGGTGGTGGCAGGTAAAACCAGCTTAAGAAAAGTTTGGATTTTAGGAGATTGTAGTTAAGTGCCCGCTGGACCACTAAAATAGAAAATGTCACTTGACCTTGACCTCCGATTCTGCCCCAGGACAAGTGCTGGACAGCGATGTTTACTTGTAAGACTGGGATTAGGAACTCCAAAACCACTCTGTAGCTTTTAAGTTTGGAAAAATCTCTTCGGTTTTACAGACAAATCAAAGACTGCCTTACAGAAGTAAAAGCCTATTACTTACTCAGCCTCTGAAGCTGTAGTTAGTTGCTGTAAAATAGCATCTGGAAGCAGCTTTCTTTTCTTTTGGAATAAAGACATTTGAAGGCAAGTTAAAAGTGATGTTCAGGTATTCTCAGAGTTGCTTTTAAAAAGTTACTCATTTCGTGTCTGGCAGTGGTGGCTCACACCTTTAATCCCAGCACTCAGAAGGCAGAGGCAGGTGG
>LOEQ01011645.1:7621-21597 GCA_001685075.1 Bramus lutescens
GAGCTCGCAATGGATTTCCACTGCCACTGGACATAATGGCTCGCAGCTGCAGCAACCCATGACAACACTTGATATTCCCGTCGCTAATAGACCAGGGCTTTTGGTAGAACTGAAACAATCCTTGGTACTGGGCGCTGTGTTGTGGCTGGGGTCAGAGTTCCTATACCACAGTCTAAAATGAACTTACAGGCCTGAACCAAATTTTTCCCAGGTTTTGGGTGGGTCCCTTATCTATCCATTCAGCCATCCTGCCGTCCAGACATCAGTCAGTCAATTTTGCAGAGCCAAAGATAGAACCTAGGGTCTCACACATACTGGGCCAGATTTCTACTACTGAATTGGATCCCCTGACAACTTTTTTTTTTCATTTAAGACAGAGTCCCACTAGGTTTCCTCAGCTACCCTACCACTCACTCTGTATTTTAGGAAGAACTTGATGTCACAGTCTCCTAACAAGCTGAGATTCCAAACCTTGACCACCAGGCTTGCCTTTATCTCTGCTTTCTATGAAAAGTACACATGGGTAGGCATGTACAAAGTTTAAAAACCAAGCAAAGTGACTTGGGAAATTCATGTTTCTGGTGTAAATAGAATTGATTTCTGTCTTTCGCAGGGTAGTTTTTATCTCCTTAAAAATAATTTGACTTCATTTTTTTAGGTTGTAGAATAAATGGTCAAGTATATCCAAAATGTAACCTAAATGCACCTTAATCTTCTACTCCCAGCACATCCAAGGCCCTGTGCTAAAATGTTCCACTATTGGGGATATTATTTCACTAGGAAAAAGCTCTAAACACCTGAAACAAGTGGTACGGATGGAGCCACCTAAAGAGAATTATAAACTATTCATCATTTACAGAATTATCTTTTTTGTCTTTATTTCCTTTTACTAAAACTGGATTCTTTTCCCACATATATTCTGATAATGAGTCTCCTCCCTCTACCCCTCTCAGCTCCTCCCCCATTTCCCCTTCCATTGAAACCCATTCCTTCTCTGTCTCTCATTCAAAAGAACAGGCTTCTACAAGAAACAGAATGGGATAAGATTAAACAAAAGCTATCCCATTGAAGTAGGACAAGACAAACCAACAGAAGGAAAAGAGCCGGGGAGAAGGCCCCTAATTAGAGAACCACTCATCTGCACACTCCGGAGTCCCACAAGAACACTGAACTTGACGTTATAACGGTCCACAGGCAGAGGACTTGGTTCAGACTCAAGCAAGCCCGGAATGGGTTGCTCCAGTCTGTGAGCTCACATGACCTCTGCTCCATTGATTTATAGGACTTTGTTTTCTTAGTGTTCTCTATTTCCTCTGGCTCTTACACTCTTTCCACCTCCTTTTCCACGGGTCCTCAAGCAGTTCCCAAGACTCTGGCCCTATTTTGTTAACTTCTCTACTCCCTATAGTCTTAATCTATGAATTTTGTCTAGTCACTTCTCAGTACCTATTTTCTTCCATTGCTTGGCCACATTAATGCTCAGTAGACCACGTTGCCAGGCACAGAGTGTGGAATGGGCTTATGTCATTGAAAACTGAGAAGTTAAGATGCACTGACATCATTTTTACTCCTCCCTCTCTCCAGTTCAACTCCGCCCATATCCGTACCACCGCCCCTTCTATAATTCACCAATTCTTCTTCAATAATTAATGTACATACATATACACACACTCATGTACACAACCCACTAAACTAATTAACATGGTCCTCATCAAAAAACCCACAACTGGTCAATGCAGTAACTAAGTAGCCATGGAGTGCCCTGCCCTAAATGGGATATCTGTTACACAGTCCCTACACTTAAGGTTTAAGGTACATCTCAGAAGAGGCAAAAAGAACAAGGAGAGCTACAGTTAGACAGTCTCTTCTGGAGAGGACAAGTGGGCTATACCTAAGTCATTTTTATAGGCAAATACTTCATTTAGTCAACTATCCTGAAGAAACAAACACTTGTGTTGTTTAGAAAATGCTGTGGTTTTAAATATACTCTCAGCATTTACAATATCCAACCAAAATATCTCTATGCACTATATCTATTATTTATAAAGAGAGAGATAGATATCTATATGTATATATAGAGAGATGTAGATATGTGTTTGCATCTATTTAACAATATCTATTTATATATTAATCTATCTATTGATCAGTCTGTATTAGCCCATCCAAATATCTGTCACCTGTTAATATTATTAATGTCTATTAGTATGTATCATCTATCATTTATGTATTCATCTCTACTAACTGAAATTTACCTGCATACCGTATACTTATCCAATTTAGATATTATATGCGACATTTTTATTTTATAAATGTGTTTTAGTATCTCACATTTCACATGTATATATGCATATGTGTGGATGCAGGGCTCACTGTGGGAAAGCCTTAGGAATCCCACAGTCTTGTGCAATACTAAAAATTAACTTTTGACAACATTTTAAAGCATCAGGAAGCACTGGGGACAATCCATGATGTCATGGAGGCCTCTTGAGAAAACGTAGTCATTAACTGAGCTGCATGTAGTGATAAGAAGCCATTAAAATAAACAGCACTTCTCTATAATTACAAATTTTCTCAGAAAAACAATTAGAGTGCCTGAGACATTTTGTGTCTGTCTTCCTCTTAGTTTAAAGTTTCCACTCCACCCACTTTCTAAAAAGTGCTTGTTGAAATTGTCCAGCAGAAATGAGAGAAAAAAGAAAAAGAAATAACAGCCCCTATTTGACAGCAATTTTTGGCCATGTTTAGCTTTCTTTTGGACAGATGGCCCCTGACAAAACTGGCCTAAAGTGCATGCTCTATATGAGAGACAAAATTGCTCTCAAATAGTTTAAAAGATGAATGTTAATGTATAATTAATAAAGAGATAATAAAACAATAATATTGCATAATAACCTGTCTTCTATAAGTGTTATGCCCTTTATTTGTGCAATAGGTAGTAGAGTTTAGTATCTACCCTACCTTCTCTTTGTGTGTGTGTGTGTGTGTGTGTGTGTATACACACAAGTACGCACAGCCTTTGGTATGCACAGAAAATTTAAGATTGCCAAGGATACCAAATTCCAGGATATTTGAATATTTCAGATAAAATGACTTCCTATTTCCCCTATGGCCTATTCACATGTCCCCATACGCTTCAAATTCTCTAGACATTGCTCTGTTGTGGAAGGCTGTTTGTTTACTCGTAGAACTTAAGAGGATGTGATTGCTGTATACACTTGTTATATTATTTTTTAAGTTAATAAACTGAACTTGTAAACATAAGGCTTGCACTGGAACATACATACACCCACACATACACACACACACATAATGTGACTCAAATATAAATGATAACCAACCTAGATAGAGTCAATTTTCATTTTTTATGGATCAAAGATCAAGATGGGTGGTACCGTAAAGAAGAGGTCTTGAGGATCAAGCAAGGGAACAAGAATATCTGAGAACACAGAAGCCAAGCACATAGTCTCTCTCCTTTCCAAATGTGAACTTTGTTCTGACTCTGCCTGACTCATTGGGATCACCTTGACGGCTCTATGTTAATCCTTAAACAAGTGTGCCTGATACAAAAAGTTAGTGCACTTCTGGATTAGGAATTAATGATGCTTTTTTCAACACAACTCTTGTTATTATTTGTGCATAGGGATCGACTTAAAAAGCCTTATTTACATTTAAAGGCATAAGAAAGATTAATATTGTAGGATATCACCCTGAGTATCATTCCAGGATCTCGTTACCTGACCACGTGGTCAATTGTTTTTTCCTTATCTGAAAGATTTCCTTGGGAACTACCTGTAGACAATCTTCCTTCCCATGCCCTGAAATAGCATCCTGCTTTATTGCAATCATACCACATCTATCCTCTGGTATTGATTTCCATCCTGCTTTTGTTGCCTCTGCATTTAAATCATGTCCTTCCGGGTGGCATGGGTACTAAAGCAGCCTCAGCTCTTTAGAGAGTTTGGACTCAATAAAATCTTGTGGAATTAATAAGTAAAGGGATTAATGAATGGTCCACGTTACTAGGGTTCTGGAATTCAAGGTTGTGTGGGACGCCTGTGTCCAAGGAGCATGGCATGTGCTTTCTGAGCACACGTGGTATTTAAGAGGTATGCTTATAGCACATTATATGTCTCTAAGAACTCAGGGATGGAACAGATGGTCGTTATCCCAAGATGTTGGAGAGGAATGTCTGGATAGCTTTCATTTTATAAATAATCCACCAAATTTAAACCTTGTTCAAATGTTTATAACAGAGAACATGTCTTTAGTGGTTGCAAGAGAGAAATGACCTCTAACATCTATTAATATTATACCAACTTCTGGTTACTAAATTTGTCGTTGGGGTAAATGTTATTTTCTGCACCATATAGAATTTTCTGTTAGGATTTAAACCAAATTTAGAGAAATAACATACAAGATTATATGTAGGTTTCATTCACATGTGTATAAAAATAAATATTGCATGTGTCCATAGTCACGTACTTAATTTAGGATAAATAAAAAAAATAGAGCTCTACTTTTCTCACTAAAACATGGATAAATAAAGGAAAAAAAATAAAAGATCTTTTCTTCCTTTGGTGTTTTGTCTTTAAAGTTTCAATTTAATGTTTCTGCTGATTTTGAAATAAAATTTAATTTTAAACAGTGCCCATAAGTATCTCATTTGACAGGGTGATATTAATAATAGCGTTTCTCATTGCCTTTTCTCTAAATGTTAGAACATGTGCAATGGTGGAAACGGGGAGCCTCTTTACACCCAGAATATTATATAACATCAATTCATGACTCCAGTTCTTATACATAGGAACTAATTAAGAGCCTTGGTGTTATAGGAGTTCCCATATAGTTCTTGAAACTATGATTAAGGAAGGGGATCAGAGATTCAGACAGAAATGAATGACAGAGCATAGACAGGGTTACACAGTTTCTAGTCCTGTGCCGTCTATACTTGGTCGCCACACAGCTGCAGACCTCCTTGGGAGCCATCAAGGCTCACTGGCAGCTGGGAAACACCTGCTGAGCTGTGCTGGGGAGCATGGCTGTTGTCCGGTTTGATTGGACAGGACATCTGTTTCTGATGTTCATGCCCTGCCAGTCATTAGATTTTCTCAGTATTGCCTCTGAGAATAGTTGCCCATTCCATATTCTACATATCATAAAGAAAGCTACTTCCATCGGTCTCTGCCTCATAGAGAGACAAGTTGCATGGGGCACTTTGAAATAAACTAGACACCCATGTTTTATTTTCATTACTTTGGGCCTCCATTTACCTTTTCTAGTTTTATTTTAATTATCTTATGTATGTGTATGTGTGAGCATGTATATGTAGATATATGACTACACATGCCCACAGAAGCCAGAACTGGAGTTAAAAGTGATTGTCAGTCACCTGACTTGAGCCCTGGGAACCAAGCTTGAGTCCTCTGCAAGAGCAGTATTTACGCATGAAGGAGGTTTCCTGGCCTCTTTGAGACTGAGTTTTGTATGTCCTGCAGCAAAAGTATACAGTGTCTTTGGGAGTAGGGTCTTCCATATAGATATAATTGGTAACCAAGGGAATTGCAATAGTCTGTTTTGGAGTCCTCAGTGGCCTTCTTGACCAAAAACTCAAGGGGACATATCTCATGGGATTTTCAATTAATACATCATATTTTCTGGGAGAGACATTGTGCTTTTCCAAAAATCCTTAGTTTTGGTTAACCTATTCATTGTACTTTCCTTTCTCCCAAATCCCACCTCTGCTTAATATTTTAGCCCTTGGTATATCTCTTCTTTCATCTCACACATGTTCTACTCTCCTCCCACTCATTTTTTTTAAAGCTGGCATAGTGAGATTACAGCCTGATGTAGGAGGGTCTTCTATCTATCTGTTGCTTTCAGTGGTTAATTAATAAAGAAAATTGCTTGGCCTGATAGGTCAGAACATAGGTAGGTGGGGAAGACAGAACAGAACTCTGGAAGGAAGAGAATTTCTCTACATTCATAACACTTAGATAAAGGTCACACCGATCACAAATTAGCAAATTACAGAGTAAAATGAAATTGGTACTCTGTTTTCAATGGCAAAGTTTTATTGGCGAAAACCGGGTTCACCTATTTGCTTATTGATTACAGGAGCCATGCTACTCTAAGACATAACCTACTCTAGCCACACAGATACAGCCACAACTGGCTTGCAAAGACAGAAATATTTACTGTCTGGTTCACTGAAGCAGGTTTGCCAAATCCTGACCTAGACAACAGACAGGTTAAAATTTCATACCTCTTTCCAGACTGCGTGCTGCATCCCAGCAGCTTGCAGTCTGTCATTGTGTCTTCAGTACCCTGATTACAGGGGACATCAAGTTGGCTTAATGGCTGGAATGCCACAGACAGAATCCACAGAAAGAAAAAGAAAAGTCACCAGAACCCATTAACGTGAGATAACATTTTATTAGACCCTCACTTCTAATCCCAAATTTAGTTTCCCAAACCTCTTCTTTGTTTCTAATATGAAATAATTATTTTTGTAGGACTTGAAACAAATCTCAGGTTTGGATATTTGTTTTCCTAGACTGTCATCAATACTGTGTTTGAGACTGGAATGGCCATGGAATGGGTTGACTCACCGGACTCTGTTGAAATGGTCAGAATCATTGAAGGAAAGTCACCACCAGTCTAGATATCTTAGTAGTCCATGTAAACATCATCTTTCCCCATTTAGATTTGGTAATAAAAGATTCAAGATGATAAGGCTTCAGATAACTTTCTCCCTAGCTGTGGGTTCAACCCAGCTTTCTAACATCTAAGACTAGAGATAAGGAGCTCTGAAGATAAAATGAAAAGAATGATGATCCGGAATTCTGGGGAGAAGACTACTCAAGGCCACCAGACAGTGGCCTCAGATATCAGCTATTAAACAACTGAGAAATTTTTTACAGTTTAATAAAATTATTGTGACATCTGCCTTTGTAGTCAAATTTTGAACTAACACATTCTGACCTTGTGTGGCTCAAAATCACATTCCCCAAACTGCCAACATTTGAGTTGGTATAACTTCTTATAGAAAAACAAAAAAGTTACCAGCTCCAGGTCTGATAAAAGTTTAAATAATCCATGCCATATCTGCTAAAACAAGTGTTAATACACCCTGCTAGTATGCTAATTTTGTCTTTCACTTTAAAATCACTTTCAGTCAGAATACATTTCAAGATTAATTTATTTAACTACAGGACTGTACTGAAGATCAGGAGGATCATAACATAAGTTTAGGACACTAAGAGCAGAATAAATGAATTTGGTTTTTCAGTGTTTTCATGAATTGCTTGTTTCTTCTATCACATATTTAGGCAATAAAATGACCAAAGTATCAGTTAACACACATGATCCCAAGCTGTTAAAGCAGGGCCAGTGCACATTCTTGACACCTAATTTGTACTTACATAAAATTGATTTTTTAAAATTTTTCTGGTGTTTTAAAGTAAGGATAAGTAACTGAAGATGCATAGTGAAATAATCTTATGATAAAATGCAATAGTTCCACTCTTTAGTAGAAGTCACATAAGAAATCAGGGACTGAAAGTGATTCCATACTTGTGTGTCTTTTTGAAGAAAACACTTGCACACAAAGCCAGGAATTTAGAACCCTGATTTTGCAGAGTAAAATTTAAAAATTATTCCGTTTCCCTAGAAACGAATGCGATCAATTCAGCAACTCTTTGGTTAGATGTTTCATTGACAACCCAGATCAAAGCATTCATACAGATCTTGTGAAATACACCCATCCATTAAAAGGCCACTGAGTATAAATTGCTCAGTGGCACACCCAGGGAGTGTGGATGCAGACATAGCCTTGGAATTATGAAAGAGATCTTATATTTCTGGTTCTGTGAATGAGCTTGTCTGTGTCTCAGTTTATCTTAGTCCTCAGATAGGAAATGCTAGGACCTATTTTCTTGTACTGTGTTGAGCCTTCTATTAGTAACTGGGTTCCATTCTCTGTCCTCTTCTCTGCCTGTACCTGTATTTTGCCTGGGAGTATTGCTTTTTCTGGGTTCCTTGCTTTTAACTTTGAGATAGGTTTAATTATAATAAATCCCGAAAGGGCAGAACCACACAGAGAAGGGCTGGTTTTCCCAAGCTGTCACCAATGGGCTTCAGTTCTGTTGGATGTCTATTTCTTGAACATTGGTCATGGCTCTTGATGCTCACCCTCTTTGGTGTGGCTACTGCTTTCATAAGATGCATGTCATGCTTTTATTTCACCCTTTCAGACTTTGGGATGGGAGTAATGGATTTACTGTCCATCCATAAGTGTGCCACTTTCCTTGGATGGTTCTTCTCAGTCTACTCATATATCTAAAAATTGTACAACTTTTTCTTAATTCTAACCTTAATGTTCCATAGACTGATATAATTAAACCGATAAGTATTTTTCAAAGCTATCAGATTGTAAGGATACCAGTAAAGGTGGATTCAAATGAGGTATTACTCTTTCACTTTGGAGACTTCTCTATGTGTACATACATGAAAGAAACAGAAAAGGAGAGTTCTTAGCTGTCCCTTGTGAAAGGGCACCAATCCTCTGATAGTGGCTCCAAATTTGTGGCTTCTCTTCCCAAAGCCCTAACTTTTAATACCACCACATCAAGGGCTATGATTTCAACAGCTGAACTTTTCAGGCAATCAGTCTTCATGCTTTCTAAAATTTCCTTCATTAAGCCATTTTAAATGTATTTTCTTGTCACACATAGAAATCTGCCTTAAAGAGTTTTCATACACACATATTCATTGTCATAGATACTTAAGTATCTATGAACTAGTTTTCCTTTACTATGTAGTTATTGTAATTAAATACAAAATGGGAAAATAAGGTATAGAGGTGGTGTACATTAATTGTTTATATAAATTTGAGCAAAACCGTTTTTGGATTTTTTTTTACTCTTTCTTTTTTTCTTTATATAACAGACTATAATGTGATCTGGGATGATAGATTACTGATGGCAAGGCTGTTGGTTCATTCCAGGCAGCTCAGACCTGAAATAATCACACAGAAACTGTATTAATGCATCAGTGCTTGGCCAATGACTCTAGTGTATTCTTAGCAAGCTCTTACATCTTAAATTAACCCATTTTTATTAATTTGTGTATTGTCACATGATTGTGGCTTACCAAAAATATTCTAGCTATGTCTGTCTCTGGCAATGGGTATGTGGTGTCTCTTTGACTCTGCCTTCTTTCTCCCAGCATTCAATTTAGTTTTTCCCGCCTAGCTCTATTCTGTCTTTCAGAAGCTCAAAGCAGCTTCTTTGGTATACACAGCATACAGAGGGGAATCCCACATCGTCTCCTTTTTTCTGTCTAAATGAAAAGGAAAGTTCTAACTTTAACATAGTAAAATTACATAAAACAAAACATGTATCAAGCAAGAATTATAGCTATAATATTTATAAGTACTTTATCTTTTATCATAACTAAGGAAAACTATAACTAAGTTTACAGGAAGTGAATTATAAGCAACTTTCAAAACTCCAGAAACAACAGAGACATCTGGCTGCCTGGACAGTCACCAAAGTTCTTCTGTAACATTGGGACACCCATCTTCAACCTACAGGCCCATAGTATCTGGCAGACTTTTCCATGAAGCAGGAAATTTCAAAGACAGTTCGACCTATAGTGGTAGTTTGTCAGACACTTTCTTCTGTATCCTGCAGAATGTCTGGCAGACTCTTTCATGAAGCAGAGACCCCAAAGCACTGTCTCACCTTCTTTAGGTAACTTCAGTAGTCATTTTTATGTGGGTACTGCAAGTCCAGTCAAACAGTTCAGGCAAGAGCAGTTTCTTGCCCAAATGGCTAACAAGAGGAGCCTCTTTGGTGCCCATCATCCTCTTGAAGGAGATTGGTGCCACCAAAAGCAGCTGTGTTTCATTGTCATGAAAAGTCCTAAGTTATTAAAAACATTTTAAATTTCACATTCTGAAGGCCTCTGAAAGATTTGACGAATACCTATCTAACTGAACAATATCTCTGTATATCTAGAAAACCTAACTGACTATAAGCTTGACTATTATGGATGATTATCTATTAACCTATATTTCTTAATTATACATTAAGTTTTTAAATGAGCTTCATAAACACAATACCTTAATCAAAAGCAAAAATATACACATAACAAAATTGACCTTAAATTTGTATCAATAGACTAAGATCCATACCAAAGCAACATATTCATATCTATATCAGATCATCCTTTAAATGTAAATAAACATTTATAAACAATCATTTAGGGAATTTGGGCATAGTTATCTCTAAACTGCTTCCTGCTTTTTGTTGCACAAAGTAATTTTAGGGGGTGTTCACAGGAACCTTTCTGGGGGTCTTGTCCATCAAACCACATAAGTCTTGAAGAAATCCATAGGCTGTCAACTTCCGTAGAAACAAAAGCAGAACCTCTTTTCCAAGGCAACAATACTTAGACCCAAATTCTGTAGTTATGATACCTTTCAAATATATATCGTAGTTTAGCTTATCAGCCCATACAATGAAATGTCTCTCTGTACTTGGCTCCATCACAGTCCAAAAAAAATTCAAAGAAAGCATAATAATATATGTAATCCAAACTCTCTGTGTATATCCCATGTTTATGTGGCTGATTTTTCTTTATCCTTTTTGACCTATGAATATCTTTAATCTATCTCTTTAAAGACTTTGCTTTATTTTTTAAATGATTTACTATTTTTGTAACTCTCTATACTGCTTTTCTTCTCTCTCCCAAGGCTATGTACATTTATCTAACACTGTGACCCTTTTAGAGGTCTTTATATATGTTTTTATTGTGTATCTGTAGTTATTTTCTAACCAGAAGTCCCTTTTCTTATGAATGGTAAGTGGGCATGGCTTGGGCAAACATGGCCCTGCTTGCTTGCTGTGCCCAGTTCAACAAGGCAGAGGCATGTTCACTGCCTCTGAGAGCCATCTACATTACTCCATTTTTAGGTGAACAGTGGACCTATGTTGCCATTAAGCACATTGTAGCACTCTGCTCCCAGACCCCATTGAAATGCTCTGTTGCCTGGACCTGCAAAAAGAGTGAGAGTCAGTCCTGCTGGTGAACCATGAAGCCTTCTTAAAGGATCAGCACACTTTTTGCTGCTCCTACTGAGTCAGGAAGGCTTCTTTTTAAAAAATCATGTCTCTCTTTTCTTCTAGCAGACAGAGCATATTTGAGAAAATGCTGCTACCAAAAAGCCATGCTTAACTGTGTTAGTTTGTGTCTAGAAATCCTTTTTAATCTTTCTCAGGTTTTACGTGGATATAGTTGACCACAATGAGCACCCATTTTTTGACAGGAAGGCTGTTAGTTCATTCCCAGCAGCTCAGACCTGGAATAATCACACAGAAACTGTACCAATTGCAACACTGCTTGGCCAATGACCCTAGTGTATTTCTAGCAAGCTCTTACATCCTAAATTAACCTATTTCTATTATTCTGTGTATTGCCATGTGGCTGTGGCTTACTAGCAAGATTACAGACATCTGGGGGTGGCTACATGGTGTATCTTTGACTCTGCCTTCTTTTTCCTAGCATTCAGGTTAGTTTTACCTGCCTAGCTTTATTCTGCCTTGCACAGGCCCAAATCAGATTTTTTAATTAACAAATGGTATTAACAGAATACAAATGGGAATCCAACATCATTAGATGTTTGAACTCCCATTTATTATTTATTTAAGATATTTTCAAGTGTACCATGGAGATTTTGGCATATTTGTTTAGCATAAATCCACTGAACATTGAGAGGCCTAAAAGTCAGTAGTGTATGTAGCTCATTGATAAAACAATGAATGAGAAAAAATGTGAATCAATTGAGTCTGCCTTATGCCATTTATAACCAATATCCAGTAGATCTCATGGCAGATGATTCTTTCATCATTGTATGACAGTTGCTCTTATGATTCTTGCTTTGCTATAATCTGTAGCCTTCAGGTTCCATGCTACAGCCCTCTACCAGACCAGTTCACATTCACAAGCATTCAAGATTTGCCTACAATCATCTGAAATTTAACAACCTAGGCTCTGAGGTTCTATAAGCCCTATCTAAATGGTGCTGACCATAGCATTCATAGAAATCCAGATACTTCTCTTCATGACAGGAAGACTTCAGAAAAAATCAGGATACAATGTCACAATTCTGAAAAACAGAACTTAGTTTGAACCTCATCCAAAAGAAGTTGAGAACTTCAAAACAGTTCTCAGAGAGTCATTGTCTAGAAAACCAGGCATATCCTCTCATATCATGTCTCTTTGTTTGGAGGACATGTTGTCACATGTCTTTCTATGAAGGATGACACCAATTGCTACCTCATATACTTATAGAATACCATAGATTTTTTTCTGTCAACATAAATACCCATGATAATTGACAGTATATATTTGCTCTTCAATGATTCTAAAAAAACAGATTCTTTGAGAATTAAAACTGAGCAAGTGATTCTTCATGCCAGACAGTATTTGCTTTCCTAAAAGTCTATTATAACATCATATTCATGAATTGTGAGCAGTTGACAGCCATCCATAATTATCTATAAGTTCCTTATTCCTTTTAGATATCCTTTCTAGTCCTATTCCATGAGCATGGCTCCATTTACTGCTTCTTTTGCATTTTCAATAATTTTTGTAAGACCCATACATGCTAAATCCATGCAATACTTATAATAAGCTGTTAGAAAATGATTTTCTGGATTAAGAAATAATAATAAATCTCTACAACTTGTGGTAAACATACATCAAATATAATTACATCTCTGTTTTCACCTCCCAAAGACTCCAGAAAAACCATTATAATTGAGGTAATTTTCAAATGATGACCTATCAGTCAGTTTCTCTAAAACAATGTTAATGCTTTGGTTTTTCAATATATTAACTTTTCTTTCTACAGAAAGAGAGATAGATGGTACTCTTCATTGTAAAAGATGGATTTACGTATACTTTTCTAGCTAGGATTGTACATTGAATTTGCTTTTCCTATAAACTGATGGCAAAGATACCAACAGTATAAGAGTTGAAAGAAGAATGCAGTGACGTTTGTTACTGTGGAAAGATAGTGCAAAATTCTAGTGTGTTTCTTGCACTTATGTTAGTCACCCATTTATCTGCAAAAAAGATTGAAATTGTTACAAATGGAATTAATCATACTTTATACCTCCTGCTAGAGTCAGTTCCACCCTTTAAAAGGCTGACTTAACCAATCAATATGCAATTTCTTCATGATTAAGAACATATTCTCTTCCTACCACTGTATATCATGTTCTCATTCCAGAACATTGCCTCTGGTCAATGCTTTATTCCTAACAACATAAAAAGCTTGTTTTTTTTTTAAGAAATGCAGAGAATATCTAGTCCAAGAAAATTCAGTTTAAATGCCTAGCATTCCTTTAGTAGGAATGGCAGGTAGAATTTCATCTGTGTTAGTCAGGGTTTTAGAATAGCAGGTAGTATGTGACTTTAACTAACCATTTTTCTGCAAGTAATTCAATTGACATGGAATACAACTGGTTATGTGTTTTACTGCTTGGTATTTCAAGGTTTCATATTTTTGCCCTTGTGGAGAGGAACAAAAATCTTCAAATCATTTAGTAGTAGAAATTGGTTTCCACTTGTGAACTATACCTCTGCCTCTTTCAAATATATCTTGCTTTAAAAACCTACTGTGGATTTCTGGCTATGCAAAATGACACAAGTGTTACAGCGAGAAGGCCCGCCTGTTCGTCCCGGCGGCCCGGCAGCTTAGCTACAAAATAGCCACACAGAAACTGTATTAATTAAAGCACTGCTTGGCCCATTAGCTCTAAGTTGTTATTGGTCAACTCTTACATCTTAGTTTAATCCATTTCTATTGATCTGTATATCACCATGTGGCAGTGGCTACTGGGAAAGATTCAGCATGTCTGTCTCTGGCAGCTCCATGGTGTCTCTCTCCTGCTCTGCCTTTCTTCCCC
>LOEQ01011647.1:0-13991 GCA_001685075.1 Bramus lutescens
ATCTCTTCCTACAAATGCTCTCCAATGGGTCTTCTGGTACAGGATCAGGGCCCCGTGCTGGCCATGGACCTCTCAGACAAAATGGTAGGCTATTGGAACAAAGGAACTCCTGCCTGGTTGCACTACCACCCTGTCCCAGAACCCAAACAGGCTGAGCTGTGGTATCTATGGCCCCGAAGAAGGGAAGGGTGAGGGTGCCTGAATGCAAGCTGGGATGGGGTAGGAAGAGAGGGGCAGTAGACATGATAGGAGCCCCTGCAGAATGAGCAGGAAGTTTAGGGGGTTGAGGAATGCCTGTACTCCATTTCCAGACCTTCTGCAGAAGGTCACGATCACACTCACCCCTCTGATGCATCTTCTGGTACAGGATCAGGGCCCCTTACTGGCCAGGGATGTCACAGACAAAAGGCCTACCTTGCTGCTGGCAGGCTATTGAAGCAAAGGAACTCTGGACCGATTGCACTCACTACCCCATCCCAGTGTGCCCAGACAGGCTGAGCTGGGGGATCTATGGCCCTGAAGAAGGGAAGGGAGGGGTGCCTGNGGACTGGGGAGGAATGGGCTTCCTCCTTCCCAGAATTCTCCTGTTCTCCTTGACTTGCCTCTATTTCTTGTCTGGTTTTCCCACCTATTCTTCCTGCCTGGCTATTGGCCAATTAGCATTTATTTAGAATATAATTGACAGAATACAGTCCATGGTCCCACACTACCTTACCACTGAATACAATTCAGTATTTAGAAGGAATTTGTAACTGATGTTTATAACTACTCTGGGCTTGGAACTATCATATAAAAATCATTAAGATTGTGTTTTCTTATGGACTCTCTGTAGGACCCATAAAACTATATTTAATCAAGTGCCAAGAATGCTTAGTTGTAAATGGTACACAGAAAACTATTAAACCATGAAAAAGAGACAAGTAGACATTTAGAAATATAACTGAAGTTGCAATTGACTGATGAATTTGAGGACAAATGAAATTAGGGCTATGAATTCAGATTTGAGACAAGACTGTCCAGATGCTTTACTTCCTTCTCTTCCCCATAAAGTAGAGACACAATGCTGACAACAATGTAAGAGATTTCAGAAAAGTGGAAAGAAGGTGACAGGGTTGTAGAATCCAGGACATTGAGGAGCCATAAAGTACTTGTCATTTACTTAACAGTGGAAAGGCACCCGATTTAAATTACATATAACACTCAAACTAGCAATAGAAAAAAACCCAAAACACCAATACCCTCACCCCACCCCAAGGGTTCCACAAATAAGTTTGGTAACTTGTCAAGGACTATTAGCTGGAAATAAACTCTTACTGACAGTTTGCAGCCATGGAAGTGCTTACCTTCTTAACTGGGGCAGACCTCTCCTTCTTTCCCAGAGACACCTAGCTGGAATGCTAACAGAGGACATTCAACAGACTTGCTTGGGGAGCCTCTATTTGTGTCCTATACACTACAGAGTTCTGTATTCCATGTATCAAACCAGGTATAGTCAGCATCATCAAGAAGAATCAAGTCACAACAGGAACTCCCTGAAATATGGTGAATCCATTTTGCTTTCTACTTTCTACTGATAGGGGCCTATTGAGTGGCATTAGTAGGAAAGATAGCCTCACAAGTACCTGAGTCTCCATTGCTTTCGGGGGCATTAACAAGAGTAGTGGAAGCACCAATGGTGTCAGATCACATGAAAATCGTATCAAAGAACATAGAGAAATTAAAGAATAACTGAAATTATAAGTCTCTTAAGTTTCCAGATTATAAGAACACAGTAGTTCCAGAGATGTCTCAAGACAGGCAAAAGGTTAATTGAAGTCAACCTTGAGGCAATGTCTGAGGTAAAGGTACAGATGACTTTGAGAAACCTAAGGGTGTTGTTTTTGAAAGTTTTCTTAGGGAATGGTAAACGTTGCACCACAAGAAGTAGACCTTAGGTCAGTCAACATGACCATATTAGGTTAAAACGCACTGTGCTCTCTATGGTTTGAGGCTAAGGCAGATGTTTGCAAAGTTCCAACCACATCTGCGGTTAAGGGGTGAGTGGAAATTTACACAGAACAAAGGTCCTAGATAATATATGACTTATCAGCGTGACAGTGGTCGGCCTGTTTGGGGAGGGGGGGCAGCAGGGAAACTGAGTGTGTTCTTGCCCTGCTAAAGGTTTGGAACTTGGTTGCCTGAAAGGCTAGTTTCTAGAGGCATGGGCTCCCCAATCTTGTGATAAACTTGTATAAACCTTCAGAATCTCTATCTGAACCTCAGAACCTCAATGAATGGGTATCTATTAAAATACAAGATAAGTCTGAAAGCCTAGGAAGATAATGGTCAGACAGTCCAGGGCCTGGTGGAAATTCCTCAATAGACAAAAAACAGGAATGTTGCCACATGAGCGATAAAAGGCAATTTACTGACACAAACACAGAGGTGAGTCAGATGCTGGTATTATCAGACAAACAAGTTAGAACACAGATTGTGGAAAACTTCAGTAAGCAGGTACAGATTATCTTCAAAAACAGGAAAGGAATGGTGGGGCGCTAGCTAAGTTGGCTTGCTTGCCATGCACTGGGCACTGGCTTCAATCCCCCTACTTAATAAAATAATCTAAAGAAAGTATTAGACATTATCATAGTGAAATAAATAAAAGTATAGTAATGAAAAATACATCTATAAACAAATTGGTAGTTGGCTCAGTATTGGCATGGAGATAAAAGAATATATACTAAGTGAACTTGAGTGCAGATAAGTAGAATTTAAGACAACAAAAAAATGAAAACTTCAGAAGATAGACTGAAATTACTGAGATAATTAATGATGCAACTTAATTATACCTCAATAAATCTTTAACTAATATTCCATTCAGTTACTGGTACACCTGGGTATTTTAGTATACTTTGAAAACTCTAAATCTCATGAAATTTAAATGCAGTCATAGTACATGTAATAATAATGTAGCTCCAAAGTGCTCTGTGAGGTAAACATAAATTATACATTGGATATCAAAGATCTAGTGTGGTAAGTAAGGCGGAAATATCTAAATAATTTTTATGATGATTTTGATAAATTGCAAAAATACTGCATGAGATATTATGACTTAAAGAATGTATGTAAACAATGTATGTGTCTCCCTGGTAAAGCATTTCCCTAACATGCTCTAAGATCTTTCCTCCATTTTTGGTATCTTTGAATAGTTTAAGCGCACAATGAAGTATTATAAAAAATAGGCACAGCATGCTTCCAGAGCTTACAAAATTTAGGTATTTTAAATAACTACTTTTAAAGGAAATTATTACACTTACATTTTGCAATATAGTTTTTATAAACTTGTACAATGAAGAGAGTTAGCTTATCCATCTCATATTTATCATTCTTGGCTTTGTTTGTTTCAGAGTTGCAAATTAAATCTTAGAGCTTGCAAAGACTGTAGGCAAATTCTCGAATATGTACTTTGCTGGCCATTTTTTTTTTCTGAGGTGATAGCATCTACAGTCTATTCTCTAAGTAAATTCCCAATGTATATAATACAATTTTTGAAACTGTACATATTTAAATGATCTTGGACATGCAAGATGTCTCAGCAGATAAAGATACTTGCTGACATGCTTGAGCATTAAAGTTTGACTCCTAGGGCCCACTTTGTAGAAGGAGAGAAGCTACTACTACAGATTGCTCACACAAAGTCTATGGCATGCCCAATCCTGACATATAAATGTCATTAAAATAGTGGTATTTTAAAAGTTTAAATAATCTTTATTATATATTCTTGCCTTTGTGTGACTTCTTTCACATATATATTTGTTCACTGGATGATACCCCATAGTTCCCTTGTCCTTTCTTCACCTTTTGCTAATATTTCTTTCCTTTTTATCCATGTATGGCATAATTTAAACTCATGTCTCCAAGTTCATGAATCCTTTCTTCTGCTTAGGACTGCAGGTTAACTATTCTGTTAAATTTTTAATTCTGTTATTACATGACTTCTCTCCTTAATTTCTAGTAGCTAGAATCTAGTTGACGCTTCTTCATCACATTAATTTTGCTAATGTTTTATTTTTTTTAGTCATACATCATGTTCCTGGTTCAAATTCAGTAGTCACCTATGAATTTTGTAATGTATTGAGCTTCTTTTTCAGGTAATTCATAGCCTTCATTTCTTTAGGGTTCCTTTCTGGAGATTAGTTTGATTTTTTTTTCTTTTTCTTGTTGTCATGATATTTATACATTTCAGTTTGTGTTTGGAAAAACAGCCCTCTCCTCTTTGTAGACCAACTTGAATGACCCACCTTTATCTGCAGACCTGGCTAAAGACTCCAGGTGTTTCTTATCTTTCCCATTGCACAGAGCTGTTTCTTCAAAAGCTGATAACTTGTGTCTTCTGCTCTCTGACTGTGTCACATTGTCACAAAACTTTTCTAGGGGAGATGTGAATAAATGTTAATTTACCCTATATAGGGCACCACCAACAGAACCAAGTATGATTCCACTAAAATCTAACTTGTGTTCCATGCTATGTCAGAAATATAGAAGAATATGTTTGTGTTTTTCTCCAATGTCAGAATTTATTGAACTAAAATAATTTCACAAGACTTGGAGGTTTCAGTGTCAACTACTTGCCAGACATTCCCAATTGGTAACCCTCATGAAAGGAACACAGGTTCTTCTGTTCTAATATTAATTAATAATATTTACTTTCAGGTCACACATTACATACTATATAGTAAATGTAATCTGTCTATCTATCTGTCTGACTCTGTCTGTCTACGTGAGAATGTATGAACGTTGCACAATGACTACAGTGTTCAAAGGGTCAAGGAATTTTGAAGAGGACTGAGAAGCTGATATTGAGAAACAAATGGAGATGTGCGAGTCTCTGAGTAGATAAGATAATAAACCAGAAGGGACCTTCAGGGAAGGATTTTCTGATATGAGTCAGGCAGCTGCGCATCAAAGATTTGGGGGGAAACTGCTGACTTAAGTCTAGTTAGCAACAGAGGTGAAAGGGCAGAGACACTGGGATGAATGGAAGGTGTGTCCAGATGGATGAACAAGAGGAACTGCAGACAGCAAAAAGGGCTGCAACAGTTTTAAGTGTATCTCACTTAGATTAAATTATTTTGATCTGTTTTGTAAACCAGTGTTGATAGAAGGTAGCACCTTCCTGGGGTAGCCCCCTTCCCCAAATTTAGGTGAGCAAGGATTAGATTAAAGGACAAGGCAGTGAGGAGGAGGGGAATACATGATCTAAAATTTAGCCTCCCTGTCAGTCTTCTGGTTTTCCAGCCTTGTAGGAGAATCTTGGTTTTGGTGTTATATATGATGAAGGATAGCTGCCTGCTGTAGTAAGGAGGCAGTTATAATAGTTTTGGCATTAGGATTTTCTAATTATGGGGAACCCTTTGGAAGATAAGGAGCCTCTCTCCTTCCAAAATGGGAATGTTGTTGTGGATAATATGGAAGATTTATGTGTAGATATTTTATTGGTAATCCCTTTGCTAGGGTTATGCCAGGTTAGTGCAAGAAACTCAAAGGTTAGGTTGTAAAATGATACCAGGTTGGCGGGACCCCCAACTCCAGAACTAAGACTGAGATAACCATAGTGTACCCTGGTAGGAGGTTCATTATTTTGGTTATGATCCCATCTATAAACTGTGTAGGAACTAGAGCAGGTAGAGTCAGAAACATTTTGAAAATGCTTAAGGATATTGCCTAATACCTCAGAGAAATCATGAGAAGTGTTTTTTTTGGGGGGGATGGAGCAGAGCTGGGGTACAGGATGAGGAAGAAAAGAGAAGTATAGTTGTGTTTAGGGAAAGACATCTATATAGGGATATGACAAGAGTTTGTAGGAGAGTGGCTTGCATAGCTTGGTGTCAAAAGCGAGATATCATCGAGACTGGTGGGTTAAGAGAGGCTATAGATAATGAAACAGATGTAACGATGGAGACCTAAGGAACCTCTACCATTTAGGAGTATTGTCTCTTGGATCAGGAGATCAATAACTACTAGAACCCATGAACAGGAAGATCATTCTATGGATTGGAAAAGTACTCCACTACTCATGTATCAGAAATCACAATGCATAGGATGTTGGATATTTTCAAAGGCCTTTTCTGCATCTAATGAGATGATTATGTGATCTGTACTTTAGCCTATGGATTACATATATTGTTGAATCACCCCTGCATTTTGAGGTGAAGCCAACTTGATCATGGTGGATGATCTTTCATCATGGTGGATGATGTTCTTGGATTCAGTTTGCAAGCATTTTACTGAGAATTTCTGTAACTATGTTCATCAGAGATCTTGCTCTATAATTTTATTTTTGTTGAGTCTTTGGTTTGATATTAGGATAATACTACATTATAAAAAGAATTTGGAAATACTATTTCAGTTTCTAGTTTATGTAATATTCTGAGGAGTATTGCTGTTAGTTTTTCTTTGAAGGGCTGATAGAATTCTGTGATGTACTCATTGGCCCTGGACATTTTTAACTGGGAATGTTTTATTAATGTTTTTATCTCTATCATTGTTATGAATCTTTTTATATTATTTAGTTCACCGCTGTTTAACTTTGGTAGGTCATACACATATTGAAATTTGCCCATTTCTTGAAGATTTCCCAGTCTTATGGAATATAAATTTTTAAAGCATGCCATTGTGATTTTTCTAAATTTCCTCAGTGTGTTATAATTTTCATCTCTAATGTTATTCATTTGGATCCTCTTTTTTTGAATTCATCAAAAAAATCTTGTCAATCTTGTCAGTCCTCTTGAAGAATCAACTCTTTCATTGGTTCATTTTATTTTGTTTTACTATTTCATTAATTAAAGCCGCAGTTTGATTCTTCACGTATACTGATTCTGGTATTTTGTTATTGCTGCTCATTCTCTACAGTTTTTAAGTGTATTGTTATTAATGTGCGATCTCTTCAGGGTTTTTTTGTATAGTAGTATGTAAACTTTAGTGCTATATAAACTTCCTTCCTACAACTGCCTTCATTGTGTCCCATAGGTTTCAATAGGTTGTGTTTTCAGTTTCATTCTGTTCTAAGAAGAATTTTCCTTCTTATATTTTCCCTTGATCCGATTTTCATTTAGTTGTGTGTTGTGTATTTTCCATGAGATTGTGTGGGTTTTTGTCATTGTTGGTAATATCCCACCTTAATCCATGGTAGTCAGATAGGAGACAGGATGCTAGTTCGGCTTTTCTATATTTGTTGAGACTCTTTATGTGTCACTTTTTTGTGTCTGTCACATTTTTATGTGGTCACTTTTAACAAAAATTCCATGTACTGCTAGAAGAAAGTATATTCTTGGGTGTTTGGGTTTTTGTGTAGATATCTGTTAGGTCTATTTCATTTATGATATCTCTGACTCCAGAGGTTCTCTAGTTTTTGCCCGGATGACCTGTCTATGATGAGAACGAAGTCACCCACTATCACTGCACTATGGTTAATATATGATTTTAGATAAAACAGTGTTTGTCTGAGCTGGCAGCTATGGTCTTTCAGAACTTGCAGTATGTCAGTACAGGCCCTTCTAACTTTCAATGTGTCATTCAAAAGTCAGGTATTGTAGTGGGAAAGAAGACTCAGCAGATAAATGCATTGCCTTTTCTTCCAACGGACCCAAGTGTGATTCCTAGGACTCGTGTGTAGTTCATCAAAGTCTGTAACTCCACATCCATTGAATCCAGGTCCCTAATCTGGACCCCACAGGCACCAGACACACATATGGTGTTACAAAGATAAGTGCAGGCAACATTCATACAAATAAAAGTTATTCATTTTGTAAAGCCTGTTATTCTGATAGGCCTGCTTTTATATGTGATTTTGTTTCTCTTTCACAGCTCTTAATATCCTTTATTCTTTACATTGGTGTTTTAATTATTGTGTTCTACAGGGAGTTTCTTTCTTGATTCTGTCTATTTGGTGTTCTGGGCACCTTTTGCACCTTGATAGGCATCTCTTTCCTTAAATTGAGAAATCTTCATTTGTGATTTTGTTGAAAAATATTCTTTATGCCTTTGACCTGGTTTTCTTCTTCCTCTAGTCCTATTATTCATAGATTTGGTGCTTTCATAGTGTCCCAGATTTCCTGACTCTTTTGTTCCTCTCTTTTATTGTTGTTACTATTTAACGTTCTCTTTGACTGACGTTTCCATTTCTTCTGTCTTGTCTTCAGTGCCCGAGACTGTCATTCCCATCTCTGCTCTGGGGGTGAGGCTTACCTCTGAGGTTTTTGTTTGACTTACTGAATCTTTCATTTAAAGTTTTATTGCACTTTGCCTTTTCTTCAGTGATTGTTTTTGTTTAATTCTGTTTCTGTATAGTGAATTATTCTTATTATTTCACTCGACAATATTTTTTCAGTCTTCATTCTGGTATTTATTCATATCCTCTTTAAACTCATTAAACATATATAAAATTGATGTAAGTCCTTGTCTTGCATATCAGCTAAGTTGCTTTTCTCAAGGATTATTATGATTAGGGTGTTGGTTTCATGAGGAAGCATATTGTCTTTGTTTTTTGTGTTTGTCTAAGCATCTGTAGGTGATTTTGTGATGTTTCATGCTATGCCTGTCTTCTCTCCCCTTTGTTGTGTGGGTTATGCACCAGCTGGATGATGCCTGGTTTTCAATCGTGTGAACACTCTGAGGTCTGGGTTGGGCCTCCAGTAATCACAGGATGGAATGATGGATGGGGCGGTTTATTAGGCAGACAGATAGGAGCAGAGAAGGAGACTGGTTCTGGGAATCTCTAATGCTGATTGTCGGGCTCCACTCAGTCCGAGTCCATGGACTGGCTCTGCAAGTTCCTACTTGGAGTTCTAGTTCAGAATTCTCTCCACACAGTCGCAGTTCTGCACCAATAAATGGGTGGTTTAGGTAGTGCCACATGGCAGGGAAATGGAGCATGGTGGCTTGGGGTAATCAGTCAGAGGTGCAAGAGAAGGAGGAAGAAGAATTCAGTTCTGAAGGGGTAGGAAAGGAAGCTGACTTGGGGAGGGGCTGAGGCTCAATGCACAAAAGGAGTAGGGTCAGCATGATCAACATGGTCAGCAGGGCCAAAGTCAACCAAGGGTCTCTTGGAATGAGTACATTTTTCCAAAACAAAATGTTTTTCATTTAGTAGAAGGATGTGGAAGGTGGTAAAAGATTGACAGAGAAAAGGTCAGTGACAGAGAGAGAAGAAAGCCTGCATGTAAGGAACTGCAGACAAATTCCAATAGCTCTATATGAAGTTCTCTAAACCTGTAAGAACGTTAAAACCAATGGCACCACTTTCAGGGCCACTGGACTCCTATTAGCCATTTTGTTTGTGGCCAGACAGTGCACTCAAAAAAAATCAGTTTTTTGGTATCTCCCGCATGATAAAATGCTTTGAGGTTATGCAAAAGGCAGCAAAGTGCAGAATCTTTCATTAGGTGAGATTTGGTGGTACTCATTAAGAAGTCTGGTGAGTTAAACAGGTCCAGAAGCAAGGGTCCAAAGGAAAAAAGTATCCCTGTGTCCCTCAGCTTCCCTTCTAGATTTGTGGCCAGGCTAGTTACGGCCAGTTAATGAAAACCAAGCATTGGTGTCCCTGGACTCAATAGGCCTTGTTGAGAAAACAACTCCAAGGCTGGAGTAACCCCTGACCTGTTTTTAAGATTTCTGGAACAGATAGACGAGGAGTCCTGGATACTAAATGGACATCTGTTAGATGCAAAGACAACAGTGAACAATGGCAGAGATTTAGCAGCCCCACAGAGCAATCCACCTCTATAATACCTACCTCAAGCTTGGGCACCAAAATGTTAGATTTTAGAAGAGAAGCGAGCAGAGTGCAGTTCAAGGGAGGCATGGAGGCATGGTTGCTCTTTAGGTGAAAGGCTTTTAGATCTGGCAGCACAGCAGGATCTAAAGCAAAGTGCCAGCCCACCTGAACAAAGAAAAGTATTCTTTTAAGGGACCATAGCGGTGTGACATTGGGGGAACATGCTGACCCACAACAAAGTAGGTAAACTTTCCTTGCCATTACCAAATTAGTTTGAAAGGCCACACATGTTCTGCCGTTGGGTTGGGTCAGGTGCCTGGAAAGTCCTTAGCATAATTTTGGGTAAAATTTCAGATGGAGACTTTTCCAGTACAGTTAACTTGGTTAACAGTTAACCTGTGGGACTTGGCATGTGGGGTATGTGGGTCTGGATAGCACATGACTTGTGAGCTAGGATAGTGCTCAGGCTTCGTTTGACCCAGGGCTAGAGAAGTGATGTGCATTCTCATCCTGCTGAAAGCCTTCTCTGTTCAAAGCCTTGTTATCTGGAAGGCATTTTTTCTAGGAAGGACAAGCTTCTGGCCTATGTGAAGTGACGATACAACATGGCAGTTCTATTTAATTGATTGAAGAGCTAGAATGACTGCTTTTGATTAGCATTTCCTTAATGATTAGTGATAGCTAGCTTTCTTTTTTTTGTAAAAATGTATTGTAGTATGACTTTTTTCAGTGGATATACCATGAACTCATCACCATATTGGAGTAGAGACTATCTCGGCCTGGTAACCATGACAACTCATTGAGCTAAACAATGTAGTGATAGGTCTGTGGTAATAATGGAGTTGTTATCACTCCTTAGAAGAAGGAGGTTGGGATAGGGTTACAAGACCTTCACCTGAGATTCTGTCCAGTCTACCCTTCTACTGCTCCCCAGCTTCAAGGAATCTTGAGAGGCACTAGAGTAGATAGGAAGTGGAAAGTTTGCTGAATGGAGGGTCCTAAGATTCATCTTACATGAAGTTGTCATCTATAATGAAATGAGCCTCTGTAGTGATGCAGGTATTTGGGGGTCACTTAGGGTGTTTTAAGTTACTCTTCACCTATTTTCACCAATAGTCTTATTAGTTCACCAGTTTTTGACTTTGCTAAAATTCTAAATTTAATGTATCCTTGACACACTGTCTGAAGTACATAGATGTTTGTTTACTTCTCCCTAGATAAGGGTATGCAGCAATTTACTGGTCACTTGTAAACCTTCTTTAAAAAATCTTTTAGGATCACTTGCTCTTAAAAATTAATTTATTTTTTGCTTTTGAGTAGTTTTAGTTCCTTAATATTATCTGCATATTAATCACTTGTCATTTGTTTGCATGTATTTACTCCAAGCTTTTACACCATCTCATCATTCAGTGATTGTTTTTCTTTCTTGTTGAGAGCTTTATTTTTATTTAAAAACATTTTAAAAATATTTCTTTTGGTGCTAGTGCTTTTGAGGCAATAGTCCAAAGGATACACCATGAGAAATGTTCTGAAGCTCTCCTATGGTTCGTTTTAATAATTTCACAGATTGTCCCACTCTAATCCTTGTAAAAAATAGTGTAAGAAACAGGACAAGCGTTTATGTTGATTTTGCAAATGAAAAAACCAAAGTCATAATGGCCAAGATATTATATACATTTTACATGATTGAACTGACTAAGAATTCAGGTTATTATTTACATTGTATAATCTCACGTTTTTCCTTGTAGTATAATCAGGAAAAGGGAAAAGCTACAGTCTCTTTTGGGCATTAGTCCCTGTATCTTCTTTTCTTTTTTTGTAGAAACATGTTTAGTTTTAATTTTTGTTCCTTCAGGGTTTCCATAGGCTCGTGTAAAAGAAATATGGAATAATGAAGGCACGTACATGTCCGTCTCATTCAAGTTTGGAGGTATAAGGAAGGTATACTTTTATCTAGCCAACTGAAAATGAATGACCATCTCTTTTTGCTCCTGGAATTCAGAACAAACCTAGAGAAAGCAGTCAATAACTGGAAGATCCACTAAGTGGGAACATTGTTTACAGCACTGTCTGACCAAAAGAACTACTGGAATATGTATGTTAGGATGGTGGAGTCTAAGGGCTTGTTAAAAAAATAGTATGTGTTCGAATTCCACCCCCTGATTCTCTAGGGGGAAACCTGGAAAGTGTGTTCTCAATACATGTCCCATGTGTTTCTTATGATGATGCAATCTTGTGGATTACTCTCCTGGCTCTACTGATTGGAGTACAGTAATCAGATTTCACAGGCTGGCATTAATTGAACCAAATTAATCTTACTAAAAATTTAGATGACTTTTTTTAAAAAAAGAACAGGACTATGAAGCCTTCATTAATATATTTGCAGTTTTAATGATGCTCTTTCTACTATTTTCACTTCTATAGGTACACTGACATTTTCTTAAAATTGTAGTTTATGTTATAGATAATTTACTTGGGAAAATAGTAAGAAAGGAGAATTTTTTAAAGCTTGAAGTCACATTAAATGATATGCATTCCGTGAACTGAAACTCGTTTTGAAAATTCACACTATTTCCAGACTTTTGAGAATCATAGTAAAGTGCTAAGATGATTGCAATATTTTAGATACTGAATATTACTTTTAGGTAGTTTTGAGATTGGGTCTCATGTAGCTCTGGCTGGCTCCAGGATCACTGTAGCTGAGGATAAAATTAAACTCCTGATCCTCTGCCTCCACCTCCCATAGCTTGGAATAATTTAAACTCGCACAGGTGATTCTTCTTCAGAAAAAAAAAGCAGTGAAATAGTACCATACAAATTCATCATTAAGGTAAAATTTTCAATTTCTAGTTTTACTATCTTTGAAGAATAGCCACACAAGTGCAATCAGTTCTAGTAGTCTATGGCACGGTGGAGTTGATATAATTAAAAATAATTCTTTCTATGTCTCAAATAGTTCAGAGAGTATTTTGAACCTATTTACCATAAACAAATAGTAAAAGTTTCCTAATCACCTCATAAGTATGTACAAATATTATGTTCCTAAAAAATCAAAGTAACTTAAAAAGTAAAGAGTATTTAGCAAAATATGTTGTAAAACAAATTTAATTTTTAGAGTATTTGTAAGTATGACATAAACCTGCTACTTTGTAATCTGATTTTTAAAAAAAACTCAGAACGCAGAGGCAAGCAGACCATTGTGAATTTGAGGCCAGCCTAGTTTACATAGTGAGTTTAAGGTCAGCCAAGTGTGCACAATGAGACACTGTCTCAAACATAGAAAAAGTAACAGTAATACTTTTTAAAAAGAAGTGATGTCAACCTTTCTTAAATATTTTATATCCTTATACCTCTATCTTCTGTTTCTAGAGGTAAATTAAACAGATTGTCTCACAAAAATTTTAGTTTTGTATTTCTTCTTAGTTTCCTATGGAATTAATTTTAAATCAGCACTGTTAATTTGAGATATAGGGCAAAAGCATTCTGATTTGATAACATAAGTTCAGTCATTAGAATAGAATTGTAAAATTTTTCCGAAAACACAGTCATGGGAGAGAATTGCTTACTGGAATTTTGTTTAGTTTGCTTTGTATTGATTTTGGTGTAGCCTTCTCATAACTTGAGGTTATAAAATGGAAGATATATTAATTTAAAAAGTATACCTACACGGGGAGGTTGGAGAGATAACTTAGTGATTAAGAACATTTGCTGCTGCTTTTGCAGAGAACCTGTATTTAGTTCTCAGCATAAACATTGGGCACTCACAACTGCCTATAACTCCAGTTCCAGGGGATATGTTGCCCTCTGGCTTCTGTCTACCTGCAAACACATAGTGCACATCAACTCGTACACGTACACATACATACACACAAATAAAATACATTTTTTAAATCTTATATTAGAAACATCATTTTATGTGTCTAGGTCTTGACTTGAAGATAATTCTTTTGAAAGAAGCTTCCTTTTATGGTCCATATAGCCCCGAACCTTAAGTGTAAACCTTAAGTCACTCTTTCTTATTTCCTTATCTAAATTTCTTTATAGTATTTAATATCAGGCAATAATACTACATTCATCAGTTTTTACTTACTGTTTTTCTTAACTGCCAGCCATATTTGAACTTTCTAGCTTGGCCTAGTGTCCATTACATTAGTAATCTTTTTTTTTTGGATTTTCGAGACAGCGAGACAGGGTTTCTCTGTAGTTTTTGGTGCCTGTCCTGGAACTAGCTCTTGTA
>LOEQ01011648.1:18014-29581 GCA_001685075.1 Bramus lutescens
GGTCTAGGAAGGTGAGCATCCACACACACTAGGCTTCCACACAGCCAGTACATGATACCTGTGTGCTGATGGTGGATGTGTCCTGGGCTACCAGGGTGATTTTTGGAGCCATATAAACAGCTGGCCCATTTTCGTTGCATTTCTGTTTATCTCATGTGATTCAACATTTTTTTCTGTGATGCCCCCTCATTTTAGGGAAAGGAGTCCTTAGTGAGCTCTTCAGATTTCTTGGTTAAAAGAGAGAGAGGGAGAAATCCATTAAGAAGAGTTAATATGACAATCTTCTGTGGCCCAGACACATAACCATCTTACACAGAGGCTTCGTGTAGGCTACAGGATGAAATGAAATTCCTGTATTTTATTTTTATATTTTTGCACTTTATTTTTCTTCATCTCATTTATTTGTTTATGTATTTTGAATGCAAGTTAATTGTGCATGGTATGGTGGTAATGTGATCATTTGATACTTTATAAATTAGTAATGATCACTTTGAGGTGAATTTTGAGTTCAAACATTCAAAATTGCTTTTAATTCTAAAGTTAACTCAAGTACAATCAACATTCATGAAAGGATAATTCATTGATACTTAAATGGACAGAAGCCCAAATTCAAACCATGAAAATTTTTTCCTAAACTCATTATCAAAATATATTAAAAATAAAAGAGGAATGGAAATAAAACAGAGAGAGAGAGAGAATAGGAAAGGAGGAAAGTCAGAAGCGAGGGAGCAAGAGGGGGGAAGAGGGCAGAGATATATTCAGAAAAACTATAGAAAGAAAAGTGAGTAGGGAATGATATGTGTGATAAGGAGAAAGAAATGATCCTGTATGCAAAAATGTATTGTTTTATTCTTTAGACAGCTGATTGACACATTTTCTATTGAGCATTTCTGTACACTAATGTTATTATTTGGGACATTGATAATATTTATCCTGATATAGTCCGGGCACTATGAATGGAGTATGTCAGTTTCACTTTAGTAGCCAGATTCATCTCATGATATGCGTGAGATAGAGATGTCTTTAGAAACTTCCTTCTAGTGGGTCTCTTCAACCTTTAATGAATAGCTCATTTTTTCACCTCTAACATTGTCTCCAACTATATGCACTGTGTAGCTAAGCAAATACATTTTTTATTGAATTTTGAAGAAAATATGACCATGTATTTTTTTTACTTATTCCAGTATATTTTCTGGGAACAGATAAATCTAATTTTTAATAACAGCCTTTTTTACAACACTAATTGACATAAGACATGAGTTGTTAATAAGGCTCTCCAGAAAGATTTGCCTTCTGGGACTGCTAGGAAGTAACCAAGTGGCAGTGAGAGGTCTTTTAGGAATATGCTCATTGTGTATGGATTGAAATGAATCTGGAGTAAAGTTTATAAGAAGGTAAAATATTTTCCATATTGTTAATAATTGCTTCTTCAGGATGAGAAATGAAGATACTTCAACTCAGAACCTTCAGTTTTGTAACAACCTTAAAGACAACAGAATATTATATGATTTCAGAACTTACCAAAGAGAGCTGCATTTTCTATTTTACTTTAAGGTGATCCAGTACTAACACGATCTCTTGAAGATGTAAAATATTTCACATACTCAGGATGACCTGCTGAAAAATCTAAAGAGTAACTCTTTTCTAGGAATGTGAAGAATCTGAATTTTGTCAGGTATACATTTCAAATTTTCCCTGGTAAAATGTTAAAAATAGGCTCTCTAAAACAACATTTTAAAATGTTATAGATATGGAAGAAATTGGGAAATATATTAAAATCAATGTAATTAGTAGTGATTTATTCACATTTATATCTCATATTTGTCTTCTTCTTGTATTTCTCCAGCCTGAGGATTGTAACAGCCTGGCAAGTGTCCAGGATCTCACCCCTCCACCAAACATTTTTTCTGTGTACACAGACAGTTTTTCTGTAAATATTCTTAACAGGAATGATGTTATGTTTTATTAGAAGTATGTTTTTCTAAATGTCATCTTTTGGATACTTTGTCCTGTATACTGATCCTGTGCATATTGGTGGAAATCCCTTTAGTTTAGGTTCTCTGGTTAATGAATAAATCATAATCATTTAATACAGTAAATCATGCCATCTGAGGACTGAAGCCTTTTTGTTGTTTAGAAAAATATTTGTACTTGCTCTTTCATGCTTATCTTTGCCTTGTCAAGTGAAGAATAATATGTCTCCATATACTATATATTAATCTCAATCACAAAGTCATGAAACAGACAGGTATAAATACATTCATACACAAAGAGTTATTTGTCTACTGTTTTTTAATAAAGAATAGAGTTTCTAAATAATTCTGACCTATTATTCAAATATTATTTGAACATATAGAACTTGACCTGTGTCAGGACATAGTAGATAATATTCAAAAGTGAATTTCAAGAAATAAGACATTATACAGAGAAATACTCAAGGAAATGAGGTGATATTAGGTTGGAGTTTCTTAAATGGATGCCTATGCTATAGGGATCCTAGCTTTTGGAAATAACAGTACATTAGGAATATGTGACCTCCACAGATAACAAACATTAAACATGATAATGAAATTAGGACAGTGATATAGAAAATATCAGTGTACTGGATAGCCTTGTCTTTCAATGTGCTCACAAGAACTTCAAGATTAAGCAGGGAAGTGAGTAATAACGTCTAGGTCAAACTGTAGACTGGGAGAGTCTTATCTCAGTCTGATTGCACAGTGTCTCAACAGTGACCATAAAATTACAGTGGGCTTTCCTTACAGAGGCAATAACTGTTTAATCTAAAGATAAATGTTAGGATGAGAAACCTTTATTTGCTCTGCAGACTGTATAGATGCCACGTGTTTTATTTGGGAGAGTTGATGTTTCTTTCCAGTTTGATTAGGACTCCTTTTTTAGAGGGTCAGCCTCATCAGTGCCGATAAAGCTACCTACAATATTCCACTGTTTAAGATAGGTTTAGGAAAAGGGATAAAGGCTCCTTGCTGGTCATTTATAGATGATATAAAAGATGACTGTTGATACATTGGAAATATCTTAGTCAATCTTTTCTTCTGCCTTTATGGGATAGCATTACTATTCAAAGGTAGACACATTGCCTGTTCCCAGAGTAGAGCATCAGTTTCTCTTAAAGTTTAAGGCAATCAAAAGAAATAAATTATGGGATAGATGCCAAGTCTATCTTACCCTTAGATTTCCATTAGACATTTAAAGTGATTTTAAGTAAAGCAGCAGTGAAATGTGGATTTTCATTTCATTAATAATTTTTAATTAAAACTTTTAGGAAAGAGTTGTCAGAAATATCCAGGAAATTAGTCAAAATTTTACTGTCTGAACTCATAGCCATCTATTACAAATGCAAGTTTCTCTCTATAGGATTAAAAAATGCATTATTTTATTTTTACCCTTTATGTGTTTTATTTTTCTGCATTTTTCTTTTGTATATGTATATTGATACTTAGTAATTGCATATTATAAGGAGCAATATTATGTTTTGATGCATATGCAATTATAATACTGAGGTAATTTTTAGATATATAATTAACAAGATGCTATTGTTCAAACATCCAAAATCTTTCTTAAAACCTACTGGCAAACTCAATATCTATAAAAGAATAATATAATACTATTTAAAGGGAAACAAGACCTTTCTAAAGCCATGGAAATTTTTCCTAAACTAGTTATGGCAATAAACCTTAAATGATGAGAATAATTTATGTCAAATTTTTTTGCTACTCAGAATACTGAAGATTCTATACCTGAATCTTAAAAAACTAAGCCTGCATATCTAGAACCTTAAGGATGTACCAATGTTGATTATAGAGAAGGGAGAGATATAAATAATGGAAAGGGAAGATAAAAGTGAGGAAAGTCAGAGAGAAGAGAGGGAGGGAGGACAGAAAGATGAAGATACAAGCACAAAAATACAAGGAATGTAAATTAAAGAGAGACAGAATGTAAGGATATGAGGGGAAGTTGGAATAAAATGAGATTGGGGGAAAATATATGTATACCTTACGTGTAGTTTCCTGGATTTTTTTCTCTGAGCATATCTGTACATCAATGCTATTACTTACAGCAACCCCAGTAATTATTCATTATTTCTTTCATGGTGACAGGGCCTGAAAAGAAGCTAGTATGGCCAATGTCACTGCAATAAACGGATTCTTCTTTATGGGGATCTCTGACGTCCAGGAGCTACAGACGTTATGTGGAGTGCTTTTCCTAGTGATGTACATGGCAATCCTAATAAGTAATCTGATTATCATCATTCTTATCACCCTTGACCTGCAGCTTCAAACACCCATGTATTTCTTCCTGAAGAATTTGTCCATGTTGGATGTCTTCTTTGTGTCTGTTACCATCCCAAATTTAGTTGTAAATAGTCTAATACACAACAATTTTATTTCCATTTTTGGTTGTGGAGTTCAGGTATTTTTATTGAGTTCCTTCACAGGAGGGGAAGTATTTATCCTGACTGTCATGTCTTATGATCGCTATGTTGCCATTTGCAGTCCCCTGAACTATGATGTCATCATGAATAGCAGTATCTGTGTGCTTATGGTGGGCATTTCTTGGGCTACTGGAGTACTCTTTGGAGCCATAAATACAGCAGGAACATTTTCTATGTCATTCTGTGGATCCAATGTGATCCCACAGTTTTTCTGTGATGTTCCCTCTTTGCTTAGAATTTCCTGCTCTGAAACACTTCTGCTCATTAATACAAGTCTTGGAATTGGTCTGTTTATAGGCATGTCTTGCTTTACCTGTGTGGTGATCTCTTATATTTACATATTCTCTACTGTGCTTAAGATTCCTGCTAATAAGGGTCAGTCCAAAGCATTTGCCACATGCATCCCCCACCTCACTGTTTTCACTGTTTTCATTGCTACTGCTGGCTTTGTCTATCTGAAGGCTCCCTCAAATGTACCATCAATCTCAGATAAGATCTTTTCTGTGCTCTACTCTATGTTACCTCCAGCACTCAATCCTTTGATCTACAGTCTGAGGAACAATGATGTCAAGTGTGCTCTGAGGAGGTTAAAGCAAAATATCTGCCACAGTGGTTCATTTCATTCAACACTTCAACGTATCTGTCAGTGATATAGTGCCTTACAAGTTGAAAGCAAGATTTGTAATTTTTGGCACAGGAAAGACAAGTGTGGACACTCCTTTTTGCCTTGAGTTAATGAATACTCAACATAATGGTGATCTGATCTAAGATCAGAATTTTTTTTATATGTGACTAACATTTACCAGTTTGTGTTTTTGATATGCTAAATCTGTTCTCATTTGAGAACAATAACTATCTTAAAGGACTGACACTTTGATCATGGGGAGATTAAATAACTTATCATTGGATAACTCATTATATGATTTATTTACAAATAAAAGTAACAGTCTCAAAAAATCAGCTTATACAGTGGAAGCAAGTGATCAATCAAGGTAAATTTAAATCTATCTTTTCTCTGCTAATCTTTCTAGTAATTATAAAGAATAGGTAAGAAATCAACTCAGTTGGTGTAGTTTCTATTAGGCTTAATCTTTAAAGAAATATCAGATACTTAAAGCAAAGTCAAAACTGGAGGAAGATGTGATACAAATTCAAAAGGAGAAATAGTAGCCACTCAGGTTGTGGCTATTTATAAGAAAGACAGTGGAGAGGTTGAAATTTGTGTGGATTTTCTTTCTGGAGGTTTTCCCCTAATAGAAACATTATAGGTGAGAGGATGCAGGCTTCTGATTCTAAGACTTGCATCTAAATTCCCTTTTATACTCTAGAGAGTTTAAAAACACAATTCCCTTTCCCACATTATAGAAATGTTAAATATCTGCTAAGGAGAGGAGGGACTCTCTGACTATCCTAGTGGCCTGGAAGGGTTTTTGCAATCTGTGAAGCTATTTGAACTTCTTGCATCAAGCAGCAGTTATGCAGCTACAATGAGTTGTCACCAATAATGGGAATGGATAGTTTTGGTATTGCAGATGTAGTTGAGTCTTCCACGCTCCTGTAAGAAAGTAATCCCAATAAACACACTGGTTTACCAAACAGAACTTTGTTGGTGTTTCATAGGTCTTTCTGTGTTTCTCTATCTGGTCTGGGGTGGTGTTCCCCTACAGATAAAGATAACACATAGTCATCCATATATGTGTGTCAGCCTGCACATAGTGCAGGAAAGCATCACTTCCAACTCTATGCAGGTGAGTGTTCTCATCAGTGTCGGGAAAGAAGTTATGAAACCTACTGCAGTTGAAAAAGACAAGAATCACTTGTTCATAAAATATTTCTCGAGGTGAATTTACCAGTCTCTTCCAACACAAAATATTTTCTTTGCAAAGTTTTAAATCTCTCTGTACATTCTATACTTTAACAGAACAATTATTTGCCTTTTTAATTTAATTGGTTTTCCTTGCTAGAAAAACTAAAATCTTTTCCAGGAGATTTTTTATAATGTACAAACAAATTTAATTACATCAGTAATGAAGTATAGTTATTTTGAAAAAGGGTTAATATAATCAGTGTAAAGAATTAAAACAATGTCCAAGTTCCTTATATCCTATTCCGAGACACACACATAATGAGACAAATCACTTTTCCCTCTCTTTCAAACAGAAAAAATATATACTCACCCTTCTGGAATATACTCATGATCTTTTAAAACCATTGTTCATAATAATTTCCTTAAGCAATGTGCATATCTTTAAAACTTCCGTCCACTGAGTTACATGAAGTTCTGCTAATAAAACTTAAGAAGTACAATATAAAGAAAGTGATCATACTATGCTTCACTCAACTAGCTGTATATGATTTTTCTAGATTGCACCTCAGTATAATCTCAAGACCTAAATTACAAAAAAAAAAAACAAAGGAGACAAAAAAACTACATCAAACTACAGCACCATCAACATTTGCTATTCTATAAACAAAACCCTTCTCCATATCTTAACATGGTCCACAAAAAATTACTCTCTCCGATATGTAATGTGCAGATTGCAACTGTTTTTTACTTCACAAATAAACTTTCGCTTACTTGTCTTTTGTGTCTGTTTAACAATTTGCTCATTGATGAGGCTAAAATCATAGTAAGAAAGTCATAGATCTTTGTTGTCCAAACTCCCTCAAAGTATGTGTGGTCTTGCTTATGCACCCTTTTGCTGCATGACTGAGAATAATATCCTGAACTCACACACTTGAAATTTTTTCATCCTAGATCATAAACCAGGTAAGCTAACTTTTGACTTTTAATTTGCATCTTTTTGTTTTTTATTGTATACCTCTTCTTAATATGTGTTTTTTCTTTGGGTTTATACTCAATCAACATTTATTTTAAGCATAGTTCAAAGATACTAGAATCCATTTCGCTCTATCCAGATATTACTGATGCAAGAAAATAGGATGGAGAGGAGGTCTGAGAAAAAAAACGATAATAGTTTGCAAAAAGAGAGAGGGAGACAGAGACAGAGAATACCTATAATTCTTCTCGATTACAGGTGGCATAACAAAGAGTACACCTGTAGAATTGTGCTTGCTATGTCAATAACTCAAAAAGAAGTATGCACGTTTAAGGCACAAAATATTGTGACTTTGAAATTCATTTTCAGAACTCATATAAATTTAGAAGTAAAATAAGGATATTTAAACAAAGCAATATAATGGAAGTATTAGAACTGAAAACATCACATTATCTAAAAAGAAGACATGTAGACAGAAGGAGCAGAAGATGCAACCAAGAAAAAGGAGTGGGTATTGATAATGAGGACTGGGATGCTTTGTAGATGCCAAAGACTTTATTGCAATACCAACAACTTTGAAACTACCACAGAAAACACATAAAGTAAGAGACATGGGCAAAGATTTCTTTTTTCAGATTTGTTTTTCACACTTATTATAATTTTCTGGAATTTTGCATTTGATTACTGTATTTATATAAAATAAATGGACAATTTTCTACATAGATGCCATATACCAATATTAAATCAAGACCAGGTGAGCAATTTAAATAGACATATAAACTGTAAAGAAATAGAAGCTGTCATCAAAAGCTTCCCAACCAAAAAAAAATCTCAGGAATAGATGATTTTAGTGCAGAAGTCTACCAAAACTTCCAAGAAGAGTTAATACCTATACTCCTCAAATTTTCCACATAAAAGAAACAGAGGAACATTGCCAAACTCTTATTATGAGTCTACAGTTACCCTGATGCCAAAATTACACAGAGACTCAATCAAGAAAGAGAATTTTAGACCAATCTTATGCATGAACATAAATGCAAAAATACTCAAAAAATACTGGCAAACTAAATCCAAGAACACATCAAAAAGTGTACTTCCCACTCTCTCTTCTATGAGGTTCAGTGTGGCTGGCTTTAGGATGAGGTCTTTGATCCATTTGGACTTGAGTTTTGTGCATGGTGACAGATATGGATCTATTTTCATTCTTCTACAAGTTGACATTCAGTTTATGCCAGCACCATTTGTTAAATATGCTTTCTTTGTCCATTTGATATTTTTTGCTTCTTTGTCAAAAATTGGGTTCTCAATGCTGCGTGTATTAATATCCAAGTCTTCGATTCTGTTTCATTGGTCCTCCTGTCTTTTTTTATGCCAATACCAAGCTGTTTTCAGCACTGTAGCTCTGTAGTAGTGTTTGAAGTCAGATATTGTAATACCTCCAAAAGTTCTTTTATTGTACAAAAATGTATTGGCTATCCTGGGGATTTTTTTGTTTATTTGTTTTTGGTTTTTTGTGGGTTTTTTTTGCTTTTCCATATGAAGATGAGTACTTTTGGAAAATTCAAGATGTCATTATTTGTTTCTGCTGTATAGTACTCCAGAACCTAAATTCCCTTCGACCGAAGAATGGCTAGAAAAAAAAACCACATCATTTTCAGTGAGGTAACCCAGACCCAGAAAGACAATTATCATGTGCAATCACTCATAAGTGGTGTTTAAACATAAAGCAAAGAAAAGCAGCCCACAAATCACAATCCCAAAGAACCTAGCCAAAAATGAGTATGCTAAGAGAGGCATACATAAATCTAATCTACATGGGAAGTAGAAAAAGGCAAGATCTCCTGAGTGAATTGGGAGCATGGGGACCTTGGGAGAGAGTTGAAGGGGAGAGGGAAGCAGTGAGGGGAACAGAGAAAAATGTAGATCTCAATAAAAGTAAATAAATATATAAAATAAAAAGAGATCAAGGAGCTTCAAATTGGAAAAAAAGAAGTCATACTTTCATTATGTGCAGATTATAGGATAGTATATATAAGTGAACCCAAAAACTCTACCAGGGAACTCCTACAGCTGATAAATACCTTTAGTAATGTGACAGGATACAAGAGCAAATAAAAAATAGTAGCCATCCTATATACAAATGATAAAGGGGCTGTTGAAGTAATCAGAGAAACATCACATTTCAGAATAACCACAACAAACATAAAAAATCTTGGGGTAGCAAAAACCAAAGAAGTGAAAGACCTATTAGACAAGAATTTTAAGTCTGTGAAAAAAAGAAATTTAAGAAGATACCAGAAAATTGACAGATCTCCCATGTTCCTGGATAGGTAAGATCAACATAATAAAAACGGCAATCCTACCAAAGCAGTCTACAGATTAAATGCAATCCCTATCAAAATCACAACACAATTCTTCACAGACCCTGAAAGAACAATAATCAACTTTGTATGGAAGACCAACAACAAAAAAAAAACAGAATAGTCAAAACAACCCTGTACAATAAAGGAAGTTCTGGAGGCATCACCATCCCTGACACCAAGCTATATTACAGGGTGTCAGTAATGAAAACAGCTTGTTATTGACATAAAAAAAATGAGAGGTTTACCAATAGAATTAAATTAAAGACCCAGACATTAATCCACACACCTATGAACATCTGATTTTTTACAAAGAAGCTAAAATTCTACAATGGAAGAAAGAAAGCATCTTCTACAAATGGTGCTGGCATCACTGAACGTGAACCTGTAGAAGAATGAAAATAGATCCATATCTATCTCCATCCACAAAACTCAACTCCAAATGGATTAAAGGCCTCAATACAAATCCAACTAAACTAAACCTAATAGAAAAGAAAGTGAGAAGTAGCCTTTAATGTCTAAATATAGCCTAAATATAACCCCAGTAGCACAAACACTGAGAACAACAGTAAACGAATGGGACCTCCTGAAACTGAGAAGCTTCTGCAAAGCAATGGACACAGTCACTAAAGCAAAAAGGCATCCTACTGAAGGGGAAAAGATTTTCACCAACCCCACATCAGACAGAGAACTGATTTCCAAAATATATAAAGAACTCAAGGAACTTGACATGACATGTCATATATTTGTGTCTGCAGGTCGGGTCCCTTCACGGACAGAACACAGGTTAGATGCTTTGCTAGGCCTACTCAAAACAACCTGGTCATGGTTCTGGTTAGTTTCAGGGTCAGTCAGCCTTCCTATTCTCCCCATCCTTACCACCAGGGTGAGCTCTCCATCACTGATTACCAATTTTCTGAGAAACCACCATTTTGACTCGGTAACTGCTGTACAAGTTTGCAGTTCCACCAACAGTTAAGAAATGTTCCACTTGTTCTACAAACTCACCAACATGAACTGTCACATGTGTTTCTGATCTCAGCATTTCTGACAGGTATAAGATAGACTCTCAAGATAATTTTGAATTCTATTTCCCAGATAGGGAAGGATGGTGTTTCTCAGCCATAAAATGACTTTATTGAGATTTCTTGGTTTATACCTGTGCCTTAATGTATAATTGGATCGTTTTGTTTGTTGATATATACTTTTTGAGTTCATTTTATTTTTAAAATTTTAGACTTTAATCAGATATAGAGTTGATAAAATCAATCAGTTTTCCCCTGCAATATGATGCCTTCTTGAGTGATGGTACTGTGTACTGATGTGGGTGTTTCCTGGGCTACCAGAGTATTCTTTGCAGTGATATATATATAACACATTTTCCATGACATTTGTCACATCAGTGTGAGCTGACAGTTATTCTGTGATTCCCCCTCATTTTAGGTAAAGAACTATTTAAATCTTTGTTATAGATTTTTTGATAAAATCTGTTAAGAAAGAGTTGATAGGACCGTTTTCTGCTGCTCTGATTTATAGACATTATATAAGAAGCCTAGATTAGGTTACAGAATTAAATGAAATTCTTACATATTAATATATTTTGAATTTTATTTTCTTCATCTCATTTATTTATTTATGCATACTGATTCATAGTAATTGTACATAATATGGAAGAAATATTTTCATTGGGTACTTGTGCAAATTAGCAATTATTTTGCAGTGCTTTTTCAGTTAAAACATTCAAAATCTTTTCTAATTTTTCTAAAGTTAACTTAAAGTCTATGTAACATTCATGAAGGGATAATTCATTAAATCATAAATGGAGACAAGCCCAAACAAAAATCATGAGAATTTCTTTTTTTTAATAAAAATTTCCACCTTTCCCTTTTCCCTCCCCCTCCTCCCACTTCCCCTCCTCCTCCCTCTCCAGTCCAAAGAGCAGTCAGGGTTCCCTGGCCTGTGGGAAGTCCA
>LOEQ01011648.1:29786-40423 GCA_001685075.1 Bramus lutescens
GCTATAGGATGGGACCAGTTCAGGCACCCTCTCCTCAGCTGCCCAAGGAACAAGAAATTACTTCTGAAAGTTTTTATCAAAATAGCCTAAAAATAAAGTAGCATTGATTTGTACAATATTGTTCATGCTAATCAGACTTGCTTTTAAAATAGTGATGAGTTAAAGTTTTCTATTTCAGTTATAGAAAACCTTCATAGTTTGTAGAGAGCCTTAAGGAAAATCTAAGGCCAGGATAGAGAGAAAGGGAGAGAAATCAGGATAGCGGAAGAGAGGAGAGGGATGAGGAAAGTGGGAGGGAAAATAGAAAGGGAGGAAAGTCAGAAGGGAGTGTACAAGGGTTGGAGAAAAGAGGAAAAGAGAACTACTCAGAAGAGCTGCAGAAGGAAGACTGGGAGCTCAATGGAATGAGAGGGAACGTGAAAGAAAGGACACTTCATCCAGAAATGCATACTGTTGTGTGCTTTAAGTAGACGATGGACACATTTTCTACTGTGCATTTCTATGCATCAATGCCATTATTTGTAACATTGAACATATTTACCTAGAGTCCCCAGCACTACGAGTTATTATGCCTATGTCAATTCGGTGACCAGATTTTTGTTCCTGGGATTCTCTGACATCCATGTGATCCATGGACTTTTTTGGAATTTTCCTTCTAGTGATTACCTAACACCCTTAAAGAATATCTTCTTTTTAATTATTTTATATTTCATTTTACATACCAACTCAAGTTCTTCCTCCTTCCTCTCTTCCCTCCCCCCACACCTCCCCATTTCCCACCCTCCATACTCTTCAAAGGGTGTAAGGCTTTCCTTGGGAAGTCAACCAAGTCTGGTATAACAAGTTGATACAGGACCAGACCCCTCGTCTGTATCAAGGCTTAAAAAGGTATTCCACCATAGGGAATGGACTCCAAAAAGCCATTTCATGAATCTGCGGTAGTACCTCATATGACTACCAGCCCCTCCCCAACAGATCAAGTCACATAACTGTCACCCACATTCAGAGGGTCTAGTTTAGTCCAATGTAGTTTCACCAGCTGTCAGTCCATAGTTCATGAGCTTCCATGAGTGAGGGTCAGCCATCTGTGTGGTTTTCCCTATCATGTTCTTAAACATTGCTTCTAAGTCAATGCACTGTGCAGCTAAGTAAATACATTATTAATTTAATTCTTAACAATATTTTTCTGCATTTTCTAAGATCTATTAAACCTCAATTTTAGAAAACAGCAATTAATATAACTCCAATTCTCTTAAGACATGGGTTCTTAATAAGGCTACCCAGAAAGATTTGTCTTTTGAGCCTCCAGACAAGTGACTGTAAAAGATCTGTTAGGAATATGCTCACTATACATGGATTCAAATGAATCCACAGAAAAGTTTATAAGAAGGTAAAATATTTTCTTGTTGCTAATATTTGCTTCCTCGGGATAAGAAATGAAGACAGTTTAACTCAGAAATCTGAATTTTCTAACAAGCATAAAAACAGAAGAAAATGATATGATTTCAGAACTTACCAAAAAGAGTTGCATGTTCTCTTTCCTTTCAAGTGATTCAATGCTAAACTGAGCTCTTGCAGATATGAAAAAAGTCCCCTCCTCAAACCACCGTGCTGGAAAATCTAAAGAGTAACACTTTTCTGGCAAAATGTAGAACCTTTATTTTTTGTCAGGTACAAATTTCAAATTTTATTGATAAAATGTAAAAATATACTCTCTAAAACATTTTTCTAAAATATTATAGATATGGAGGAAATTCAGAAATGTGATAAAAGTAATATAATTTAATAGTCATTTATTCACCTTGGTATCACATATTTGCCTTCTTTCTGTATTTCACAGATTGCAATAACCTGGCAAGTGTCCAGAGTTTCAACCCTCTACCACACATTACTTTTCTGTGTATACAGACAGCTTTTCTGTAAATATTCCAAATAGGATTGAACATATGATTTATTATAGACATGCTTTTCTAAATGCCATCTCTAGAGGACTTTTTTCTTAATACTTTTCCTGTGAATATTGGTTGATATTCCTTAGATTTAAGCAGCCACCTGACTAATGAATAAATAATGATCAATTTGCAATAAATCATGCCAACCTAAGACTTTTTTAGCTTTGTAAAATATTTGTACCTGCTTATATTTGCCTCATTAGGTAGAGAATAAGATACTACTGTACATCTGTACATTCTATATTATTCTCAATCATTTAGTTATGAAAAAACACATATACATACATACACAAAAACACACAGAGAGAAAGACAAGGAGAGAAAGACAGAGATTTGTCTACTGGTATTTTAATAAAGAATAGTTTTCTAAATAATTTTGACCTAGTAACCAAGTAACATAATTTGAATATGCAACACTTGACCTGTATCCGGATATATCAGATAATATTCAAACAGTAATTTCATACAATATCACTTTATAAAGAAAAGTATTCAAGAAAATGAGAGAATATTTAGTTAATGTTTCTTTAAAAGAATCCTATATCGTATGGTTCCTGGCTTCTAAAAATTACAGCATTTTAGAAATAATCTTATCTTCACAGAAATCAAACATTAAACTTAATACTGAAAGGTAGGAAAGGGATTTAGCAAATATAACTGTTGGATGTCTTAGATTTCCAAAGTATTGACAAGAACTCCAAGATTAAATAGAGAAAGTGCATAAAAACTACTAAATAGACGTGTTCTGGTTGATTTTCACCTCATTCTGAAAACACAGTATATCAGCAGTGCCCAGATAATTATAGTCGACTCTTTTTAAGGCAGAATCCTTTTCATCTAAATGGAAATGTCAGGAGAAGCAATTTATTTTTGCTTTGCAGTCTGTATGCATGTTGGTTTTCTATTTGGAAGCTTTGATGTGCAGTCCCAGTTTGATTATTATTCCTTCTTATAGTGTCAGGATCCTCAGTAAGTCATGTGCCTACAATCATCCACTGTTCTAGACAGATTTAGGGCAAAGAAGAAAGACTTCTTGGTGATCCTTTATAGTTACTGGAAATATTTTTGCTAATCATTAATCTTTTTCAGCCTTTAATAGACAGTATTACTGGCTAGAGGTAGACAAATGCTTGTCCCTAGTATTAAGCATTAATTTCTCTGAAAGTTTAAGGCAACACAATTAAAGTAAATTATTGTAGAGTTGCCAAGCTTTTACCTTACCTTTTTCTTTCCATTGGAAATTTTCAGTTGTTTTAGGTAAAGAAATATCTAAATTTGGGTTTTTATTTTTTAAGATTTCTTGATGAGCCAGACAGTGGTGGCACATGCCTTTAATCTCAGCACTTGGGAGACAGAGGCAGGCAGATCTCTGTGAATTTGAGACCACCCTGGTCTACAAGAGCTAATTCCAGGACAGACTCTAAGCTACAGAGAAACCCTGTCTCAAAAAAAAAATCTTGATGAAAAGTGTTAAGAGTTGCAATGAGCATTTAGTAAATTAGTCAAATTTTTGTTGTTCAAACTAATGACCATCTTGTATAAATGCAAATTTGTGTCTATAGGATTAAATGAAACAATTTTATTTTTCCCTTTTCTTCATTTTATTTTTCTATATTTTTATTTTGTTTATGCATATAGATCCATAGTAATTCTATACTATATGTGAAAATATGATCTTTTGAAACATGTAATTTTAATACTGAGGTAATATTTAGATATATCTTTATAGCTATCTAACATGACTCTGCTATTTAAATACTCAAAATCCATTCTTACAATTTGCTGACATACACTCAATATTCATACAAGAATAACTTACTAATATATAAATGCGAAAAAATTTCCTAAAATCGTTGTAAATTGTTGTAAACTAATTATGACCATAGATATAAACTTATAAGACTATAACACGTATTGCTGATACATTTAGAAGATTTAACGTTCTACATCTGAATCATAGAAAATATAGGTTGTATATGGAGAGCCTTAAGGACAATTCAAGACGAGAGAGAGAGAGAGAGAGAGAGAGAGAGAGAAGAGAGAAAGGTGGGAGAGGAGGAAAGTCAGAAATAGAGTGAATATGGAAAAAATGATGGAGATATATACATATACACAAAGAAGGCACAGTAGGGAGAGATAAGGAATAAAAATACGCGAGGAAGAGAAATGTTTAGAAATTTATCTTTCCCTTATGTGTGCCTGAATTCTTGAATTCTTTTCAAGTGAATATATATGCAAATCAGGGTTCTACTTACAGCAGAACCAGCGTTTCTTCATTTTCCCTTTCATGCTGACAGGGCCTGAAAAGAATCCAGCACACTCGATGTCACTGCAGTAAGAGGATTCACCCTTATGGGGCTCTCTGACATCCATAACCTGCAGACTTTGTGTGGAGTGTTCTTCCTAATAATGCATATGGCATCTCTAATAAGTAACCTGTTCATCATCACTGTCATCACCCTTGACCTGCAGCTTCAAACCCCCATGTTCTTCTTCCTGAAGAATTTGTCCTTGTTGGATGTCTTCTTTGTGTCTGTTACCATCCCAAATTTCTTTGTCAATAGCCTAACTCACAACAACTCCATTTCCATTCTTGGTTCTGCATCTCAGGTATTTTTAACGACTTCTTTTGCAGGAGGGGAATCATTTGTCCTGAACGCCATGTCTTATGACTACTATGTTGCCATCTGCTGTCCCTTGCACTATGATGCCATCATGAATGGTAGTACATGTTTGCTGATGGTGGGTGTTTCCTGGGCTACTGGAGTACTCTTTGGAGCCATAACATTTTCTATGCCTTTCTGTGGTTCCAATGTGGTCCCACATTTTTTTCTGTGGCATTCCCTCATTGCTAAAGATCTCATGCTCCAAAATGCTTTCAGTCATTCATACAAGTAGCAGATAATTCCATCATAAAACCAAGATTTCATATTCAAAACTAAACATCATCCAGCATGGCTTGGTAGGTTTCAGTTTTATATTGACTTCATCTTTCTTTTTTGTTACCATATTATTCTCTTTTATAATGGGAAATTTTACTCTGTGCCATTGAATACATGAGGATTATAATTTGATTTTTGATATTTCAAAACCAGAAAAAAAGATTCCTGAGTTTTAGGGTAAATTAAATCATTCACCTATAAATATTTATCTAATTTAAATTGTTTCTTAGTATGTATGTTGTTGTGTACATGTGAGAGATGATACCATCAGATGCAAGAACAGGACATCAGAGCAGGAGTTATGTGTATTATTGGTATAATAGCAATATATTATATGTTCTCAGGACCAAAATGACGTCCCAAGAAGAACCAGAACCCACCCTTAACCAATTGTTAACCTTTCCAAGATTTTGTACCAAAGAAATTTGAAAAGTTTCTTGATTTTTAAGACTTTAGGGATATTTATATGTGTACTAAACTTATTTGTTATAAGAAATAAACATAAGACTAAGAATCACTGGGTAATGTTACGCTTTAAAAGTTGTATCTCAGCTTGATTTGGGCATTAAGTTGACAGGTAATAGAGATGAGATGGTTAATATTATTGTCAATTTGATGAAATTTAGAATGAGTAAGAAAGAAATGTTGGCATTGTCTCTAGGGGCATTTTCAGAAAGACTTGACTGCAATAGGAAAATGTCCTCTGAGTGTTGGTGGCTCCAATTTTTTGGATTTACATCCTGGGCAGATAAAGAAAAGTGGAGCAGAGTATCATTAGAGTGATAGGGTTTTTTGTTTTCTCCTTCCGGACTGTAAGTACACTGTGACCAGCTCTTTTATAATCTTTTCTTGTTTGTTTGTTTTTCAAGACAGGATTTCTCCATAGCTTGAGATTCTGTAATGGAATTAGTTCTTGTGGACCAAGGCAGCCTCAAACTCACAGAGATCTGCCTCTTGAGTGCTGGGATTAAAGGCGTGCACCACAAATGCCCATCTTCTTTCAGAATTTTACAACCATACTTTCTCTGCCATGTTATATCTTCAAACCAGGAGCTAAAGTCAATCTTTCCTTTCTCATGTTGTTTTCTTCTTATCTATTTTGCAACAGTCTTGAGAAAAGTAATTAATACAGGTTGTATGGAAGGAGTTTTTAATCAAATATCCCAATTTTGCATTTTATAGTATTTATTTACAACTATCATGTGTCTCCAGCTCTAGGCATTGTGTAACTAAGGAAATACATAATTAATTTAATTCTGGAGAAAATATGACCATCCTCTTCATGGTCTAATCCAGGGTATTTTCTGGGGACTAAGTATTGTCTGTAGAAAGCATCAATTATTATAACACTAATTGTTTTAAGATATTCTTAACAAGGATACCTGGAAATATTCACCCTTGGGAATTCAAATGGAGTAGCCAAGTGACATAAGAAGGTCTGTCAGAGAGGTTTTGGTTGCACGTGGTTTAATGATAATTCACATTACTGTTTACATAAAAATGAAATATTTTTAATCCCTATATTTTCATGCTCATGCTAAGAAATTAATACAGGTAAGCTAAGATCTTGGGGTTTTCTTACAGCCAAAGAGTCAAAATATATTTGGATTTCATAGTCTTTAAAGGGAACTCCATGTTCTATTATCGTAGCAGGTGGTCTACTGATAAACCAAACTCTACCGGATATGAAACCACTTGCCCTCTGCATATTGCCTTGTTGGAAAAATCTTCCTACAGAAATCTGAAAACTATCTCTTTTCTAGGAATCTGAAGAACCTGAACTGTTATGAAATAGAAATTTCAATTTTTAGTTAGTAAAATACTAAAATATACTGCTTACAAATATTTAAAATATTGTAGATATGGGTGTATTTGTAAAAGTGATTAAATGTGATATAGTTTAACAGTGGCTTGTTCACCTTTAGGGTTTTTTTGTTTGACATATTTCCATATTTCCCCAGCTGGAGCATTCTAACAGCCTGGCGCATGTCTTGAATTTTAGACCCCTACCACATTAGTATGCCCAATGTCACTGCAATTACTGGATTCATCCTTATGGGCTTCTCTGACGTCCAGGAGCTACAGACATTATGTGGAGTGTTCTTCCTTACCATGTACATGGTAGCCCTAATAAACAACTTTATCATCATCATTCTTACCACCCTTGACATGTATCTTCAAACACCCATGTACTTCTTTCTGAAGAATGTGTCCCTGTTGGATGTCTTCTTTGTGTCTGTTACTATCCCAAATTTCATTGTCAGTAGCCTAACTCACAACAGTTCCATTTCCATTATTGGTTGTTCCCTTCAGGTATTTTTAATGACTTCTTTCTCATCAGGGGAAGTATTTGTCCTAACTGCCATGTCCTATGACCGCTATGTTGCCATTTGCTTTCCCCTGCACTATGATGCCATCATGAATGTTGGTACCTGTGTGCTGATGGTGAGTGTTTCATGGGCTACTGGGTTACTCTTTGGAGTTTTGTATACAGCTGGCACATTTTCCATGCCTTTCTGTGGCTCCAAAATGATTCCACAATTTTTTTGTGATATTCCCTCTTTGCTAAGAATTTCCTGTTCTGAAACACTTGTGGTCATTTATTCAAGTCTTGGGATTGGTCTTTGTCTAGGTACATCCTGTTTCATCTGTGTTGTGATCTCTTACATTTACATATTCTCCACTGTGCTAAAGATTCCTACTACTAAAGGTCAGTCCAAAGCATTTGCCACATGCATCCCCCACCTCACTGTTTTCACTGTCTTTATTGTTACTGCTTGCTTTGTCTATCTGAAGCCAATGTCAAACACACCATCAATTATAGACCGGCTTTTTTCTGTGCTATATACTATGTTGCCTCCAACAGTTAATCCTGTGATCTACAGCCTCAGAAACACTGATGTTAATAATGCTTTGAGGAAGTTGCAGCAAAATATCTGCTAGAGAGGACCACTCATTTAATACTTCAGAAAAATTAGAGAATGGTGTGATATGTCATAGGTTATAGGAATGATTTATAATTTTTGTCATTGGAAAGATGGGAGTGAATATTTATATATGATCATTTAGTGTTTTATTTCTTCTGTTTCTTAAGCAGGTGGCAAAAAAGATATGGAGATTGTTATGGCTAAATTAGTCTATAATTTGGAAAGTATATGAACTGCCTATGAAAATTTGCTCCTGACCTCTATGAAACTCTTAGTCGTGAGGCAGGAGAACATTGTGAACGTGATATGTTAAGTCCAGTGCATTCTGGAGTTCAACCCCATTTCATAATAGAGTATCAGAATAGATGTACAGAGTAATTCTAGACAGATATTGTAATATTTAGTTTGTAACTGCATGATCTCTGTCTTTCTTTGTCTAATGTTTGTAATCCAGGTACTTTTCACCTTAATTCTGTGAAGACAAATGCATTCCATCTGAGGGTTTAGAGAGTCTTTGGAATCCAGTGTAATTATAGCAGAAATCACTTTGATTCAGTTCTCGAAGTTTATTTCCTAACGTGTTTTATGGTAAAGATTCTTCTTTATTGTGTGTTATCTTCTGGAGACACTTTTACATAATACTTAACCTTGTACCTAAAAAAATAATTCACTTCTCTATGATCCTACATACATATCTGCTAATGTTATATTGTGCAATAACCAGTTGAGCAAAATAATACTCTTAGTGTGTCCTGTACATCTTCATCTAGTAAATAATAAGACAAACACCTATTCCTTTCAGTGAATTAGAAAAAAAAATTATCCAGGTTTCTGCTATCTGTTCTGAACTTATTAAATCAACCGCACACTCACTTGCTCCTGAGCAATATGAAATTCTTTAAGACCTCAATACAATGGAAAAATATCTTCCACTGATGGGATTTGACCAACAAGCACACATTATAAGAATATTTGGACCATCATCTTGAATCTTTATTTCAAGCACCATGTGTACATGATAGCTTAATTAAACTTCAGTGCAATCTCAGCACAAATTTTTTAACAAAAGAGGAGACAAGAAAACCTCATTCATCTAGAGATAACACTCAATCAACATTTGACAACACAGTGAAATCAAGACCGGCATTACCAGCATTTGACAACACAGTGAAATCAAGACCGGCATTACCAACATTTGACAACACAGTGAAATCAAGACCGGCTTTACCAGCATTTGACAACACAGTGAAATCAAGACCGGCATTACCAACATTTGACAACACAGTGAAATCAAGACCGGCATTACCAGCATTTGACAACACAGTGAAATCAAGACCGGCTTTACCAGCATGGTCCTCACTTGCAAACTCATGGATCCCACTACTTCTTCATTTCTCATATCTTTCACTTCTTAATGTTTTGCTTACTCCCCTCAATGTCTCTCTAAAATTTATCTAACTGTTGAAATCAAAAAGGATTTTTAAAAATGTGGCTCAAGTTCCCTCAGTGACCTACTATACTTCTTTGTAAGTTATTCAGAACTTCAGTAAAATCCTTCTGCTGCTTGAGGGCTGAAAAGCCTACTTTTTGAAAATGTGTGTTTTGTCCTTGGTAAGTCTACATCTCTCAACTGAGTTTGATATATGCTTCTTTGACTCTGTGTCCCAGTTAGTAACTCTGTGCTACTTGTTATGGATTTCTACATCTAAAATCAAGTTCAAACAGTGATGTGGGAGTCCCCTCTGTGTGTTGCTTGTATTGGTCAATGAATAAAGAAACTGCCTTGGCCTGATATGGCAGAACTTAGGTAGGGGGAGAAGACAGAACTGAATTCTGGGAGGAAGAAAGCAGACTCAGAGAGATGCCATGGATCTGCCAGAGACAGATGCTGGGAATTTTACCCGGTAAGCCACTGCCATGTGGCAATACACTGATTAATAGAAATGGGTGAAACTAAGTTGTAAGAGTTAGCCAATAAGAAGTTAGAGCTAATGGGCCAAGCAGTGATTTAATTAATATAAATTTTGTGTGGTTATTTTGGGGCTAAGCTAGCCAGGCAGCCAGGAAAAACAAGTGGCTCCTTACCATGCAACAAAAGAGCACAACCCAAGTATAAGAGAAATCATCTATCTTGCTTGATTCCAATGTAAGAAAACAGGATAAAGGAGGAGGCTGTATATGAATGTGGAAAAAATATGAAGGAAATAGATTACTGAGAAAGACTGCAAATCCCATTGACCATGGACTATGTGTAACAAATACAGCATACATAACAAAGTATGTCATATGTAAATTGTCTATAAAGAACACAGTGTGTGGTATGTAAATGAAGCATAAACATCCTACAAGGCTTCAGTTATGGGCCACTAAAATTTTGACTTTTTCACTAGTTTTGGTTAATTTCCAATCATCTAAGTAATTTTCTTTCTTAGAAACTTGTCTCTGTTAATTAAGATACATACTACCCTGCTCCCATATCCACGCTTCCTCCATCCGAACCATCCCATTCCCCGAAGCTATCCCCCCATCCTCCCCTTCTCACTTCTCTCCCCCATCTCCCCTTACCCCCATCCCACCCCCACCCCCAAGCACCCAATTTTTTCCTGATAATCTTGTCTCCTTCCAGCATCCAGGAGGACAACTACATGTTTTTCTTTATATTCACCTTCTTATTTAGCTTCTCTAGGATCATGAATTATAGGCTCAATGTCCTTTATTTATGGCTAGAATCCACTTATGAGTGGGTACATACCATATTCATGTTTTGTGTCTGGGTTATCTCACTCAGGATAGTGTTTTCTATTTCCATCCATTTG
>LOEQ01011649.1:0-16571 GCA_001685075.1 Bramus lutescens
ATGGTGCAGGCTATCAGTGGCCATACCTGTGGGGGCGGTTGGTACATGGAGCCCGCATTTCCTGATGTCAGTTCTCCACTGACCCTTTGCTGGCGTCACTCCTTGTACGACTCATGCCTCTTGAGCTCAGCCCAAGCAACAGCTGGCATTGTAGTGTTTGAGTCCAGCTCCTACCACTTAGGAACAAAGGTTTCTCAGTCTGCTGGTCCCATCCTTGGCCAGGTCCAAGTCACACAGACAAAGGAAATTCTTACTGGTTTTTACCATTTTGAGATGACCAGAATATTCTGACTCCTAAGAAACATAACTTTAGTAACTAAATTTTGACTAATTAGAAGAAACATGGGCAGAATTTTTTTTCTTTTGGGATGGTGTCCCTGTGTAACAGTTCTGCCATCCTGGAACTCTGTAGACCAGGCTGGCCTCAAACTCACAGAGATCAGTCTACATCTGCCTCTCAAGTGCTGGGATTAAAGGCGTGGGCAGAATTTGAAGAGTACAGACTCCCATCTATTTCAGTGAAGAAATGTATGCGAACCACACTCGCGATTCATCTGCTCCTCAGTCTGCCTTGAGAAGACAGTCTAGGCTCTCCAAGTCTCACACTGTGGAGCCTAATTTCAGGGTCATTTCTGTCAGTGGTTCCAGAAAGCAGCTTTCACATGATAAATTCTACAGTTCATTTACATTTAGTTTCAGTGTGCATGCGTGTGTGCACATAGGTCAAAGGACAACTCTGAGGAGTTAGTTCCCTCCTTCCACTTGTGAGTCTTGGAGATCAAACTCAGATCTCAGGCTTGGCAGCGAGCACCTCTGTCTCCTGCACCACCTCTTGGACTGTTCTCCTAGTTTTTCCTGCTGAGTTCTATTGTTGAAAAACAAAACATCACACAGTAAGTACTAGCAATTACAGCCAGGTGTGGTAGCACACGCCTTTTCAGCACTCGGGAGGGAGAGGCAGGCAAGTCTGTGAGTTTGAGGTAGACTGGTCTACAGATGGAGTCCCAGGACAGCCAGGATTACATAGAGAAACTCTGTCTCAAAAAAACAAACAAGAAAGAACTGGCAATTGCATTTGATGTAGAGGAAGGCTGGCCAAAGAGGAGTCCAGGGTTCTCTTCATATCTGAAAAGAACTCCAATTTTAAAAAGACAAACATGTTTAATAATGTATCCAACATCAGGGCAGATTTTATTAATCACTAGTCTGGGTATATAGTCTCTCACGGTTTTCCCACTAAAATGACCATCGTAAAGCGAAAGCTTTAACATGTGACTTCCCTAACACATCTCAAACTTCAGCAACTTTAAACCTCTGGAGAAATTCTTGCGATTTCCTAATTTCAGTCACTTTTTTTAATGTGTAGGAAGTCTAACAGGAGGTTCTACTAGGGTGAGAAAGACCATGTGAAACTGTCAGCATCACCCCGAGTGCTGCGGTGAACTGTAGCATGTTTCAAAGCAATGACAATGTGCAATCACACAAAATCCCGACACAGAATGACGTCTGGGTGGCGGCTGCTTGCTGCTGAATTTATGCAACCAACTCTACTTAAGACATTCTCCAGTTAGTAATAAGCACTGTTTCTAAACCAAGGCCATCCCAACTGTCCTTTTCCCCACTCGAGAATGGGTCTCACTATGTAGCTCTGGCTGTCCTGGAACTCACTCTGTAGACCAGGCTGGCCTCAAACTCACAGAGATCCCCTTGCCTCTGCCTGCTGAGTGCTGGGATTACAGGCTTGAAGCACCACACCCAGCTTGTTCAATTTTCAGTGCTTTTCCCTGTGGCCCACAGTCCTGGGTATGGGTTCCTCCTTTCAGTGGCTGCCTCTCTGATGAGCACTTGCCTCGTGGGCTCCTGGCTTGTGCATCAATCCATTGCTATGTAGAACAAAGAAGAAAACTACAAGCTGGAGTTGTCCCCTGACTCCCCTACCGCCTTTCTGACTGGGGTTACATGTATCTGCCATCCAGTTCACCTCTTCTGTGGCAGGAAAAAGGTATATGCAGGAAGAGGGCATCTGAATTAAAAAACAAAAAACAAAATCTTCCATCATGATTGCACGTGTGGGAAGAAACATCATGGCCCATTCTTTAACATCTCCAGGCAGCCTACCTGTCTCCTCTGATGCTTTCTATACGGTTTTTATTTGTAGAACACACACGAGGTGAACCACACAATCCTTTAAAAGAACACTTGGGCACCACAGAAAGTACTCTGATCATCTATACACATCTTTAATTTTTTACTTTATTTCTGTTTATTAGTGTTTTGCCTGCATGTATGTCTGAGCATACAGTGCTTTAAGAGGCCAGAAAAAAACATTGGATCCTGTGGGATTGGAGTTACAGATGACTGTGAGTCAAACCTAGGTCCTCTAGAAGAGCAGCCAGTGCTCTTAACTGTGAGCCATCTCTCCAGCGCCCCCACCATCTTTTGTAACTGCCAAATATGCATATTACCTACTTAATCTCCTTTTGTTCTGATCAGTTTTCAGATGAATGTAGATGCATGGAGTTTTGTTATTCATTGCCAGGTTCAAATAATTTAACAAAATACCTTGAACGTGACAGTGAAAAATCATTTCTGAAATCCCAGCAGTCTGGTGGGTAATAAAGAGTGAGTGTTACGTCCCAGGCATCATGGCCATGGCTATCCCAACCAGGGCAAACCCTGCCGGATTGCCCAAAAGCGGCAACACAGACTACTGCTGTATGGGTCTATGATGTCAGTTACAGAAGTTGGCATAGTAAGATTTGCTAATAAATTTCTTTCTGAAAAAGGATCTTACTGTTTCCCAGGCTGGTCTTGACCTTGTGACCCTCCTATCTCTCAGCCTTCTTCAGCTTTTGGGGCATGGAAGTGAGATACCTGCTTCAAACAGATTCTAGGCCTCACAATATTTTAAAAATATAAAACAGCATCATGGTGTCTTTGTCAGTTCTTGAAAAATATTAGAAATGTATGAAGTTGAGGGGCAACAAACAGACTTAACAGCGTGCAGCCATCAGGTCCACATTCCATGCCCTGGAGGTGCTTCCTTGAAGACATCATATACTATACCAATGGTCAGTCATCATGGGCCAATGTGAGTTTTCACATCTTGTGCCTTTATAGGACATGGACAATCTGGAGGTGGTTTCATCCAGGGGATGAATATAAATTGGTTCAAGCAGCACACCACAGCTCAAGACCATGGCCATATACAGGGCGTGCAGGAGGCAGCTGGTCTGTGTTTGAGTGGAGTGGAAGCCCATGGTGCACACGTCACAAGCCACAGTCCTCCCACAGGACTTATAATCAATGTGAGTGTCTGCAGGAGATCCATTCCAGCACACCCTGAGAGACCCAAATCCTTAGATGCCCAAGTCGCCAGTGGCAACAGAATTTGTACAGTTCCTACACATCTTCTTGTACATGTGCAATTGTGTCCAGACAGCTCACTTGTGCTGTGGTCTTTAGGGAATAACAGAACACACGCATGTTCAGTACAGACGAGGTCTTTCTACTGAGCCGGAAGCAGCAGCACTTGCAGCTATGAAGGGCAACCTCCATAAAAAAGTGGCTCATGGGAGTGCATGGGCCAGGCATGCTGTTGACCTTTCTGCTGTTTTCAGCTGTATTTCTTCCTTAACCTGATTTAAAGTGGGCCAGGACAGCTCCCAATGGTCCCAACTGCTTTTAATGTTATCCTTTATGAACCCATCACTCATCCCAAATCTGTAAAACACAAAACCAACAAGTAAATGGCCATACGCACATGAGTTGAACAACCGTTTAAAATTCAGTGGGTGAGAACAAGCTGGGCAGCTAGATTTCTTTCTTTTAAAATCCACATGCCAAAGGTAACAGCACATTTCCCAGTCCCCTGAGAACAAGCTTAAAATGCACAGGTCTTGAACGAAATATTTTGATGGCTGCTAAATAATTGTACTGAATGGGAGACAGTTTCTATAAACTACACACGAATGACAGACACACAAAGGTCTTCAGTGCCACTTTAAGTGGATGTCCCTTTTGACCAGGTCAAGCGATGCCCATGTGGGGAAAGCGAACATCTGGGACGAGAGTCTTTAAAGTCGACAGGTTGTGTTCTTGCCTGTGGGTCAAACGCCTAATGTTGTCCTCTTGTCTTTGTTACTGGCAGTCACCCAGTGACTAAAGTCTTTTTCCCCATGGTCTGGTGGGAGTCCCCTCTCAGCCATTGAAGCACTGACCTGTGCTGGGTCTGTGTGTGTCCTCTCTGAGTTCCTGGACCCCAAGTCTAAAGGGTCAGAGCTCTTGGACAACCAGGTATTATCTAACAGCTTAGGGTGATGGAGCAGGCTCCAGAAGGGATCCGGATTGTTGCCATGGAAGAAGACAGCCTTGGGCTCCACTACCCTGGGCTCCTCAGTTTCAGGGCTTACGGCAGATGACGTGCCAAAAAGACCCATTTGAGGACAGAGCGGGTAGGGGTCAGGCTGTGGTGGGGATGGAGAGCTGCTGGGGCTTGTCAGGCCCTGGAGAAGTTGGCTGTTGCTCTGCAGGACCTGCAGGTGGAAGGCTGCTGGTGCAGACTTCTTCCTCCTCGGGGGCACCTTGGGAGCCTCTGGAGGCGGGAACTCCATAGCACCTGTCATGGGAGGAGCTTCATCTAGTGCTGTCTTGCCGCTGCTTGGCCTTCTCTCAATGCCTCTCCCAGGCTGAAATGTTCTTGGTTTGGGAATAGGCAGGACTTGAGGGACTGTCCTCGGAGAAGGGGTCTCGATTTCCTGGGAAGCGACTGGAAAATGGACAGGCAGCTGTTGGAACTGTTCTTCTGGTGATGTGGGCTGAGGAAAGGCAAGGTGGAATGAAAATAAGAAGCTGCCACATAAGGAGTGGGCACCCAGACAACACTCAGGAGGAAATAGAGATGGATGGGGCTCAGCTAAGAGACTGGCAGCCAGTTGAGTGAGCAGAATGAGGAACTGTCATGGGCCAGCATGGGCACTGAATGACTAGATTTAAAACCAGAGCCACAGTGGGTAATTTACGAAGAAATTGTCTTGTAGCCTGACAAAATGGGGCTATGCTCTTCCCTTTCTCAGTGAGAGCCCTTCTCAAACATTCTTTAAGACTGCAGGCCTAAGCAGGTAATTCAGCATGCACTGAACCACACTGGAGGGGCAAGATGCAGCTGGAAGGACTAAGGGCTCTACTTTCCCCTTGGATATTTTGTATTTCAATACAGAAGGATGGAGAACTTCACAGGGGCCCCATTTCTTTAGCTCTGCTTTTAAACTACACGGTGCAAAGTGAAGTTTTGGTACAGATGGGGCTGGAGAGTTAAGGCCAGGGGTCCAGGTCCACTGTCGGCTTTTGTTCTTAAGAAAGAGAAGAAACTGAAAGCCCAAGCCTCCTCCACCAGCCTTGTACCAAAATTCCTGTGCAGCCACTGAAAAGACAACCCAGCTCTACTCCTGCGTCGGGAAAGACGGGGAGAGTTCATTCTGCAACAAAGCGTAGACAATGGACAGGCAGCAACAGGGCAACGCAGCACAAATGCACAATCCACAAGACAGAATGCAAACTCAGTAAGTAGGCACATGCCAGAGTGACCTCTCATACTGGGCACGTTGGAAAAGCAAAAGTCACTCTCTGGTGCCCAGACAGGGATTACCGAGTGGCCTGCTCCTAGAACTGAGATCAAACAGAAGATCCAGAAGTATCTACAGGTGTCAGTCTCTGTGCAGCTACCGTCCTGACAAACTCATGTCTCTGCAGCAGTAAGCAAGGCTGAGAAGCTTGTGAGCGAGAGCAGAAAACGATCTGCAAGAAAAGTGGTGAGAAGCTGTCGGGCCTGCAGGAGACCACGTAGGAGACCGCAGCTGTGTGAGCCTGCAGCTATGTAAGCAGAATAAAACTGATAATCTAGCAACTGGTTAGGATTTTTCTGTGTGCGTGTGCGTGTGCGTGTGTGTGTGAGAGAGAGAGAGAGAGAGAGAGAGATTGTGGTGTATGAACCTCTCCTGGACAGGGAGGACCTTGGATATGCTCGTTTACCACTCTCTACCTTATTCCTTCAAGACGAATCTGGAGCTAGGCTGACAGCCATTAAGCCCCAACAATCCTCCTGCCTCTGCCCTTTACATCTCTGGGGTTACAGGTACACATGTGGCTGTATGGTGCCTTTTGTGTGAATGGTGGCATCCGAACTCAGGTCCTCACGCTGGTGTGGCAAGTGCTCTCACCCACTGAGCCATCTTCTCCAGCCCCCATTGGTGCTTTTCTAATGCACATAAATCTGTGCGTGTGAAACCACATGCATGTACCACATGCAACAGCAGCATCAGACCACCAGGCAGAAAGCATCCATATCCATTCCCTGTGAAGACCGGGAACATTCAGGAAGCAGTCCCTCTTAAGCTGTTTGTAACTGTCACAGTGAGAACCTGCAAAGGACAGTCAGGTTCTTGTTCCGCTCAGCTGAGGCCAAGATGCAGCAGGAAGACGAGGGAAAAGCAGTTGCCAAATCAATCATTTTTCCTCTAGACATGGCTAAGTCGGGGATGCAGGTGTGGGTTAGGAAACCAAGTCCAGCTTCATTTCTGTTCTTGACATAACTTCATGTAACAAGACCTCGAGCAACCTTGGAATGAGTGGCTCATATGCCTTGACTTCTTACCTTTCCTGTCCTCCTCAAAGTTGGTTTCTTGATGGCAGGAACCCTAGGAGCAGGCCGGCGGGGCAGGACTGGGGGCCCCAGGGAGGCCTCTGGCTTAGAAGACCCTTGGTCCCTCAAGGGCATGGCACCTGGGGCTGCTTCTGGGATACCTGAAACATAAAGTCGCTCAGCTCAAGTCCAAGGTGATGGAATACAGAGTCCATATCTCAGCACCATATTAATCCAATGTTTCCTTCCAGCTACAAAGGGGGCTTTAGGGTGAGTCCCGGGTCTGGCCCCAGATTCACAGTCACCTTCACAGGGGTGGGGCCTGGGACCCACAGGACCTGAAGAAAGATCAGAAAGACCCTGATACCATATAGAAAGTGCCAGACATTTCTCAAGGAAGAGGACCCACAAAGCACTGGAACCGCAACAGGGGCATGAACAAGACAGGGTCATGTCGATGTGGTGGGCAGACTTCAGACCTCAAACCTTGCTAATGTGTGTCGCTAGAGCTGTTTGCTCTTTATATTTCACTGAGATATAATTCATCCACCTTAACATTTACCCGTTTTAATAGTTTTTAATGCATTCATGGGCAGTACCACTATCCAATTCTACAACATCTCTGTTCTGCCAAAAAGAAACCCATTCCTTGTTCCTCCTTACAGCTTTCTGTCTCTGTGGATCTACCTGCCATGGACATCATGTACATGTGGAATAACACAGTATGTGATTCTGTGTCTCCACAGACATTGTGTACATGTGGAGTAGTGATTCCGTGGTATGTGATTCCGTGTCTCCACAGACATTGTGTACATGTGGAGTACTGATTCTGTCCTATGTGATTCCGTGTCTCCACGGACATCATGCACACGTGGAGTAACATGGTATGTGATTCCATGTCTCCACAGACATCGTGTCTACATGGAATAACACAGTATGCGATTCTGTGTCTCCACAGACATTGTGTACATGTGGAGTACTGATTCTGTCGTATGTGATTCCATGTCTCCACGGACATCATGCACACGTGGAGTAACACGGTATGTGATTTGTGTCTCATTTCTTTCACTCAGCTTAACATTTCCAGTCTGCCCTCACTGTCATATGTGCCACTACATCCCCATGACTGACTAATACTCCATTGTATGAACGTACTATATTTTTTATTCATTTTTCAAAAAAAAACCCCTGTGCTGTGTAATCCTTCAGCAATGTTCTTCAGGTTTCTAACCCAGGCCCTCTGCCCTCCTTCAGTGTGTCGCAAATTCCCAAGTCAGATGAATGCCCTGGATAATCCAATTGGGCAATTATAATATACCCATATTTCTTTACAAAGGGCATAATCTTTTATCTCCAGAAGAGATTCTGGATTATTGCCCAAAATCAAGACAGTGATTGTTAGGAGCAGTGACGTGAAAGAGCGGGAGCGAGTCCAGGTGGGATAACAAGGGTTACGTGAGGAGACAGCAGCAGAGCATCACCAGGAGGGTTGTGGGATGGCTCAGCCTCAAGTGCAGGATTTATTTAAAGGTGGCTTTTGTTTGTTTGCAGCAAGGACATTTACACAATGGTCCTTTGTCACCCAGTTGGCAGAATGAGTTAGTTTTTGCAGTTCTAACCTTTTCCTAATATGTTTACATTGATATAGTTATATCATACATGGAGGGGACAGAAGTGCCACGCTGCACTTGTGGAGGCCACAAGACAACTCGGGGTGACCGGTTCTCCTTTCCCTACTTGAGTCCCGGGGCTGAGTTCAGATCAGCAGGTTCACTGGCCCAACATCATCAACCTTTGTAAAAGTTCCATTTATTTCTCTCTGAAATACTGCTTAATCATCATTTCATTACTTTCTATATGCTTCATGAATTTTGAATATGTAATTTAAAAGAAAAATATATCAAAAATAAGTAAACAACATTGCATCAAAGAAGTAAAAAAGAAAGGAAGGAAGAAAGGAAGGAGAGAAAGAAAGGAAGAAAAGGAGGGAGGGAAGGAGGGAGGGAGGGAAGGAGGGAAGGAGGGAGGGAGAAGAAAGAAAGAGCACAGACCCAGATCTTCTAGGCCACTATCAGTAAGAGGGAAAAAAGGGACTTTTGGCCAGAGAAAGTGTTTCCCAAGAGATCCTACCTCTGCTAGCTTCCAGGAGACACCGGATGGCTGCTTCTGCCTCCTGAGCATTAGTGGTCTTGATCTGCTTGACGTTGTATGGTTTACTTATTCCAGTTCTAGCTTTGGGCTTGAGGGCAGAATCGGAAAGAGACATGGATTAACAGAGGCAGGACATGAACCTATGAGGTGTGCAGCTTGTGCATCGCCTGCCTGTCTGCAGAGGCAATGTGAACTGTGCAGAACCCCATCAGATGACGGACATACCCCCTAGGTCTAAACCGCATCTCCTAACAGCCTTCTCTACCCACCAAGAAGAGGAACACAATAAAGATCAGAGTCAAAGACCTTCAGCTCCCGAACAGGGTGATAGCAGGGCCTTAGTAATGTGGCCTTCCAGGAGACTGGAGCAGTCTCAGGCACTGCCTTCCACCGTCCGTGTGAGTATGAAAATCCCTCCCAGATTCATGTTTCTGGACAGGATTGTCTTCCTTGTCACTCAGTTCCTCGGTCACCTGAGAGCCACTTTCATTACTGTACATCCTGGAAATCAGTCAACGCCTCAGCCTGCCTTGACTGCATATGCCAGCCTGGCCCAGCTTGCCAGCCTGGACATCCTCCTGGGCACATATATCAGCACAGCCTTCACTTCCTTGCCACTGACCCTCACCTATATGTCCATCAGCAGTTCTGGGACTCCTCCAGATGAGCCCCCTGCCCCCTCTCACCTTGCGATTTTTCAGAACCGTGCTTTGGCAGGATTCAGGCCCAGTGGGTCTCTAACCTGACACCAACATGGCAAAACACATCTGACTTTTTCCTGTTCCCTTTGCCACTAACTGCTCTATAGCTCTAGGCAAAGCTAAGAATCGCAAGGGAGTCAGAGGGATCTGGAAGTGGGTGGTTTGCTTTGCAGGGACACGGGGGTGACTTATCCCAGCGTCTTCCCCTACAGCGCTCTGCATAACCACCTAACAGTCCTGGAAAGAAGATGCAACTAAGCGTTAGGGGGTTGGGGAATGAGTGATGGGCAGGGGGAGGGTTAAGGAGACAGAGGTACATATTCTTTGAAAAGGCACGGTCCACATGATCTTGGGGTGGGGCACCCCTTGACATGCTAACCACTTCCCGGGGAGCCAGAGGACTCACTGGTTGCTGAGGTGCTCCTGGAAGAAGCTTCGCAGTCTGCAAGATTGAATACTGCCCATGAATGCCGGAGGAGATGGAAACATCCGAGGCTGACTTCTTCACCACCAAGCCAGCTGGGGAAAGGACAGGCGGTCAGCTTTGGCGACTTGGTAACACGGTAGCAAGCTACAGGAAGTTGGGAGGAGGTAGCGGCAGAGGCAGACACAGCCACGGTCAGGAGTACAGACTCACAAGCCATACAGAGTGCTCCCAGACTCTCCAAAGTTTCTCTTTGGGGCTGTGGCTATAGGTTAGCAGTAGAGTGTTCACACAGCACGGACGAGGCCCTGGGCTCCACCCCCAGCACCACAAGAAACAAAGCAGGTTTTCTGTCTGTGATAGCTTGGCCTATTGACACAGACTGTCTAGAGAAGCAGATCAAGAATGCAAATCTAAATCTAACACACAGGGGATTCTAATCTTACATACAAACCAATTGATTTTTAAGTGGATTAAGACATTATTATCAGGACTAATTATTTCAAATGTAATTGTTTAACAATGGTTGTGTGTGTGTGTGTAGGTGTGTGTACAAAGCATGTGTGTGTGTTTGTGTGTGAGGGCACACACACATGCCACAGCACATGTAAGGACAGAGGACAGTCTGGGGTATCGGTCCTTATCTTTCAACTGGTTTGAGACAGTTTGCACTGCATGCTCCAGGGTAGCTGGTTCTCAAGGTTCTGGGGATTCCCCTACCTCCTCCTCCCATCCTGCGCTAAGAATGCTGGGATTAAAGACAGCGGTTGGCGCACACTGGCTTTTACACAGATTCTGGTGATCTGAGGTCCACAGAGCCCACTGCAGAGGTCATCAGGCTGTGTGACGAGTGTTTTCCCCCACTGAGCCATCTTCCCAGCCCCAGAACATTTGCTTGCTTGCTTATTTTTTTTAAATGTTTGTGAGACAATGAAAGTCCTAGAGTTCGTAACTCAAAGAAATAAATGGTTACCTTTTGCTTTTAGCCATTAATGTCTTAGAATATTTAATGACACAGTCAGTGAAATAAAAATAAATGACCAAGCAAAAGTGATGATGATTCATTAATTTTTTTTTTTTTGGTCAGGATTACGTATTGAACCTCGTGCCTCTTTCAAGTTAGGCTAGCACACAGCCCTAGCCCTTAAACTTTTTCCTTGGACATAGTGTATAGATACCCATGTACACAACTAGAAAAACAATGGAAGTGCTTTTGATTAAAACTGTTACTGGTAGGTAGCCAAGTAACTTTTACATCTTGATTCTTCTCTATAATTCTTTATTTTTATTAAATCTCTAAAATAATATGATTTATAAATTTTACTTATGTAACTCTTTAAGTTATTTTTTTTGAGACAGTCTCGCTAAGGAACCCATTCTGACCTGGACACACTCTCCTCTTGCTGTGGTCTCCCACCTCAGCATCTTATAAACGGAATCGTCAGTATCACTTCTATTTCCTGAGTATAAGCCCACAAAAGCAAAGATATGCTGCTAGCTCAACACTGGTTACTGCTCTACATTAGCTTTGGGTGAACCTGACTGGAAGGAATGCCTTAGAAAAGTCTGTATTTGACTGCCACAGTTTGGGGGGAAAGTAAACCATAATGGCGTGAAAGAGAGAGAGGTCAGAAGCAAGCCACAAGGTTTCTGAGGTTAAGGCAAGTTTGACAGGAGAAGCATTGTCAGAGGAGCTAGACAATGTAATCTCTCATCCTAAGAGAGCCTGCGTCAAACAGGGCTCATCCCCAGAGTGCCAGAACAGGAAGGAGCAGAAGGTGGATCGTGGCCTGGGCTAGCGGCATGCATGCTCGGGTCTCTGGGTGAACCAGAGTCCTCAAGAGCAGGTCTGGGCATCTGTCAGGGAAGCAAGCACCTGACTGAAAGGCTAGGGAAATTCCCTCAAAGGGCTGCAGCCATTTCTACAATCCCGGTTTCAAATGTAAGGTGTCTGGAAGCCAAAGCCAAGTTCCTGGATGAACACCTTTGGCATGGCTTTGTTTGGCACACCCTGAGAAACCAATGCCCTCCAACATGGAACATGTCCTAGACTTGGACAGTAAGGTGGCCTGGGAGGGGGAAGGGAGCATCAGAAGGGACTCAGCAGGAGTCTAGAGCTGTGTTTTCCATAGCAGGAGGTGTGTGGTTAATTCCCAGCAGGCATGGTGGCAAGCTCAGAGCAAGCAAAGTCTTACTTGGAGGGGGGGGTCTCTGTGGTGGGTGAGGTGGCCGAGGCCTATTGGGGACGGACAGGGACCTGCTCGGAGAACGGTGGCGAAAATCCCCAACAACTTCCAGGTCCTGCTTTAACTTCACCAGGTCAGCGTCGTCTGGAGGACATGGCAGCTGTGAGAAAGATGGTCTCTTCCCAACGCAAGGTTCAGAAATGGCTTTGTGCACAGAGCACGCCAAAGGAGATGCCATGGGATACCCAGCTATGCCGGTTCAGACGTGAGAGCCCTATGCCCAATGCCTGCTTGGATGAACTCTGGGCCTGGTTTACCAGACTGGAGAAACCCTGGTATGTTTTAATGTATAGACCCATTTCCTTTCAAAATGATCAGCCAACACATCTACACAGGCAAATGACACAGTGAAACCAGAGTTACTAAAATTCACTCCCCTCAATAGGGAAGAGAGCTTAATTCCCCATTCTAAAACGTCGCTACTGATTTGGAAGCTGAGAAGTTTTCCTTCTTTGTTAGCCTGGCACCCAGTGACAAGCTCTTGGATACTAGGAGCTTCAGCTAGCCACTTCCTGAGTGGTTGACGCCATGACTGGCCTGGGAGATTCCTCTGAGAAGAACAAGAGAGAAGACCAGAGAAGTGCAAAGGTCACAGATGCTGACCCTGTGTCAGCCACTGTCTGTGTCACACTGTCCCACACACCTGGCCAAATCGGAATCTCTATGGCAGACTCAGCAATTCAAAAGGTTAAAACCAACCAGCTGCGCTAGAGTGGCAAGCTACTGATCAGTTCGGGGACATTATCTAATCCAAGGGACATGAGTGTAGGTGGCTCTTTGGACCTCTCTTGACAAGGAAACGCCTTAATTCCCTGTCAGCCACACTCTATTTCCAGCCCTAGCTCAAGGATCTGTGGGCTAACCCTTCTCTCCAGTTAGGGACAGAGTGACTGACGGTGGGGAATTCTGGATGGAACAGAGTCAACTGAATCTAACACTCAACCATTTAACCCAGGATATAAGTTCATCCCCCATGCCCCATTTTGTTCTCCTTGATTCTAAACTGTATAATATGACATTATGTGACTGAAGAAACATATCAAAGTGTCGAGACTGAGCGTGTCTCTTTGGGAGTCCCTGAAGATTCGAAAAGTATTGGGGGACAAAGTCACAAATGTCAAACCAGCTTCCAGAGAGATGTGGCCCCTTGAGTACATAAAGGGAAGAGGACTCTATCTCCAGGTAGGTGTGTTATACAAACAAACACTGGTAAAATGAAAGAGCCAGAGGAAACAGGTGTGTGGGGTGTGAAGCCCTCCCCAGGGCCAAACTCTGTCACTCTACGCTGGATGACCCTCTCCTGGGACCTATGCACTTGACAGCAAACCTTCAAGAGCAAAAGGGGACCCTGCTTCAACCCTACCCTGGGAAAGCAGGGGAGGAGCTACCTTTGTAAGTCAGATGTTGCTTCTTTTTATTTAGTGCAGGAGATTTGCTGACAGGGGCTGAGGAGCTCATGGCATCGGAAGAGTCGTCGCCACCAAGTTCACCGTCTGAGACCACAGGCTGGCCAAACTCATCCACTAAATAATCGTCGTCGTCTTCAAGAACATCCCCTTTGAGGAAGAACAAATTACGCCAGAGTCATCAGGGCATAGCAAGCAGCCAGGCCTTCAACCAGTGGGACTGTCTTGCTGGCTGTCAATCTGACTGGCTTGCGGATGCCTTTGAGAAGGTGTCTGTGCGGATGTGTCCAGAGAGGATGTGGGGGAGGAAGAGCTCATGCAGATCCCTAGGCCTGGAGGCCCAACCAGAATAAAAGGACACTGGTATTTTCTCTCTGCTTCCTGTGCCCTGGGGGGAGGGGAGTAGCCATTCTCACATGCTCCCAAACCACAGTGTCCTTGCCTTGCTGGAGACACAGATTCAATGGATCCAAAGACTATTGTCTAGTTAGATGTGTCAACGTGACACAAGCTGGAGTCATTTGGGAAGAGGGATCTCAGTTGAGAACATGCTTCTGGAAGAATGCCTGCAGACAAGGTATTCTGGGGGGCATTTTCTTAACTGATGTAGGAGGGCCTGGCCCAGGGACTCATGGTCCTAGATGTTATAACAAAGGAGGCTGAGCAGGTCCCGGGAACAAGCCCATAAGGAGCACTCCTCCACAGCCTCTGCCTCAAGCTCTTGCCTGACCTCTTTCAGTGACGGACTGTGACTTGGAGCTGTGAGCTGAAACAAATCCTTCCCTTCCAAGTTGCTTTCGGTCATGGTTTTATCAAAGTAGAAGGAACCCTAATGATGACAGCTATGGACCTACGAACTGTGAACCAAAATGCAGAATTCCTTCCTTGTAAAGGAATTTGGACACAGTGAAGCCAATGTAACTACCACAAGAATTCTAAGAGACTCTTCTGGCAACCATGGGAGCCAGATCCCTAGGCCAGCTTCCCACTTGCATCATCTCCAGATGTGAACACTGGAACACACGGTTGTGACCCACCACTATCACACAGAGACAAGTTCCACACTTCACGTGTCCTCGGTAGTCTTTGTGAGGTGGCGTTTTGGGCGAGCCCCCCNCCCCCCCACCCCCGCCTGTCCTTCCTGTCAGGGTCGCTCACCTTCTGACTCATAGTCCAGACTCGTGAAGTCAAAGTTCTCCTCCAGCAAGCAGGAGTTGGCGGTGGGAGACACGGGGGCCATGCTGTCGCGCTTCCGAATGAGCTCCTCTCTCAGGCCTTTCAGCCAATCTTTGGTCTTCGGTCGAATCTTCACGGCTCTGCCTTTCACCTGGGAGACCAGCCGGCAAGCGGGAACAGAGAAAAGTCACCAGTTTCCTTCGGTCACAGTTCCTCTCTCCCAAACTGTGCATTCATGACAATTTGCTAAGGAAACCCAAAGTCGGGATCCCAGGTGAGCTCAGTACAGCTCACATACATTTGGTTGAAGTAGAAATTGAACTTAACACCTCTAGCTTTTCATTCTGGTCAAATTTAAACCAGGATCATAGCAAAATGGCACTAAGTGTGAGCTGCACGCCCCAAAACAGTCTCAAGAGAAAGGAGGGAAGCGCTCCCCATTAGGTGGGAGCAGAAACCCACTGGGAACCCCAGTTTCAGCTTCTGCAAGCGGGACAGGCCAGCTCCAGGACACAAGACCCAGATGGAGAATCCGAGTCATGACGCACTGTGGTGCCGACACAGGCAGGACACCGGCCAGTGGAAATCATGGCAGTGTAACTATGGGGACTGGCCAGCTCTGCGCCACAGTGTGACTGTGAGCCTCTCACCTTCATACCGTCCACGTCTAGCACACTGAGAGCCGAGTGGCTGTCTGCGAAAGTCACCAGCATCTGCCCTTGGTTGATCCTGTGATAGAGATTAGCCAGTCAATACTAGGAAATTTAGTATGGCTCTCCCGGACCCCACGGACACCCCAGAACATACATCTGAGGGGTGGGTTACCTGACCAGAATAATTGTCCCATAATTCCCCAAAGTCTGCATAAGCTCTGTGCGCAGGTCCTCGGGAAATTCATTTTTCTCTTCTAGGGTTGGCGACTGAAGGTTCACAACAACGGTGGCATCCAGTGGGCCTTGGACAGAGGACACTTCCTGGAAAACCCTCTCCCGGGCTCCCATGTCCACCTCCTGCACCTCCACCTCCACAATGGCCAGCACAGGCCTGTGTCAGACGGGAAGAGAAAACCGTTGGCCTAGGCAGGTGCTGCATCCCAGCCTCTAACCTGCCCGTGCCCCCGAGCTGTTAGCTCATGAACCCACACCACAGACTGCCAGCCCTAGGCATCACACTCTGCTGGAGCACAAGCTCGTCACATGACTAGATGGCAATCCATGCTAGGAGTCTCAACACATGGTTTCTTTGGGTTTATAGAGCTCATTTCTAAGGAAACATCAGAAATTAGGGTAAAGATTCCCACAAAGACTGTTTCCCCTCAACACTGCTGTTGGGAGGGGATAAAAGAATAGGGGCCTAACGTTCTGACTCGCGACCTGATCCAGGATTACCACTCTCCTCCTCCTTCCTTCCTTTGAAGAACCTTATACAGTTCTGGTAGCAAGTGCAGGAGAAGTAAACCTCCCTTGCCTGTACTGTCTTATGCTGCTACCTTCTACCGTTTCTTGCAAGGTGTTCCACAAGCCAGCAAATCCCCTCAGAGGCTACTCAGACTGTCCTCTCCCTGCCATCTACCGTCTCCTTCTGTTCTTAGCCCACGGTGGCTGAGGGTGAAGGGTATCTCGGAGTGTCTAACAACCTGAACCCAAGAAATAAAAACTCTACGGTATTCACCACAACGCAAATACTGGATGAAAAAGCGTCATCTACAGGTGAGTGGGTCAGTCCCGTGGCTCTGCTTAGAGCTGGACGGTGGCTGCGGGTGAGTGGACCAGATCTGTAAGCTGCACAGGACTCCAGCTTGAAAACTAATGGGACGGCCAGCTGTGC
>LOEQ01011649.1:16737-27366 GCA_001685075.1 Bramus lutescens
TCTCTCTCTCTCTCTCTCTCGCTCTCTCTCACTTATCCAGTCCTTACAGGGACGCACGTAGGGTTCCTATGCAGAAGTGGAGCCAATGTTCTTACCGACCAGGGCCATACCTGTGATCAGATGCTTGAAGCTCTGCACGGCCGTAGTACTTGAGAGTTCCTGGAGACCAGGTGTGTCTGATTCTGGTGTCACCATCTAGATCACTGTCTAGAAGGTTGAGTTCTCCAGCTGCTCATGAAGTTCCATTCAAGAAGCCAACAGCCAACAGGAGACAAAAAACCATATCAATATCTACGAATGGACTGCCTGCAGCAAAGATCTCTGTTCCTAACCACCTTGGCTCAGGCTCATTTGCTTCCCTAGCCCCCACCCATGCCCCTCGAGCTTGAACTTTGGCTTGGGATGCTCTGGGGCTGGGGTGAAAACACCATGGCACCCTTTCACTCCCACCCCCGGCTCATGTCTGAAGCTAAGGACCAGGGTGCAGCAGTCCACCGCCTCTGAGACCTGCAGTCTTTGCACGGTGAGAGACACTGAGGTTCAGAAGCCAGAACTGTCTGGTCCTGCCTCTCAGTACTCTGTGAGCATGCAGATATTCTCAGACTAACCAGAAAGAAAACATCTGTCTTCTACCTGTAGCTCTAGTTTCCTGGCTTTGAAATCTCCATAGACCTCTCTCTTGGAAAGTGGAGAGCCTGTTTGTGTTCTAGATTGCAGGCGCTCTAACTTTAACGAGATCTGCCTCCCTTCTAGGCATCAATGACTTCAAAATAAACTTCACAATTAACTAATTAAAAAAATTTGAGTCTGGTTCATGTTCCATTTGGAATGAAGGCTTTAAGAGGTAAGAATCTGGTTGAAGAAAATGGGCTCGATAAAGTATCTGAGTGGTGTCAGGAGTGGGGAGAGATAGCCCATGACTCTGCTTTCTCCCCAGGATAAAGGGAAGAGGGTGGGTGGGAGCAGCCACGATGGAGAGACAGAACCAGCACAGAGGTGGCTCAAAGATGGTGAGATCCAGAATGATTTGATATCATGTGGTTGACTGAGAAAAATGTGATTTGCATGGCCAGGCCCCTGGGCCGAGTGACTGGTTCTTTCCCTCTGTGTCCCCTTTTGTCTCAGCAGACACGGGGCACTCACCTGTCTTGTCATACGAATGTTTCTTCCTCCACCACAGCACCCTATCTGTCCAGGCTGGGGTACGGCACTTGTCACTTGTGTCGTAGGCAGCTGATCCAACATCATACTTGTAGGTGGGTCCAAAGTTAATGGTTCCTTCATGAAAGTCTTTAAAAATCTATCCAGAGAAAGAAATCACAAGGCTAACTTCAGAAATTAAAAAAAAAGAGGTGCATTCCAAAGTGTTCTAAAAAGTAGTAGAATCTGTATTTGTAAATATGTCTAATATTGGACATAAATGCCTTTTAATAGCTGGACACACCATCGTGGTACCTCGCTCTTCCTCTGCATCCCTGCCCATCACCTCTGTCACTCTTGGAGACAGAGAAGGGATCACAGGACAGGGGTCGCTGTGCTCATCTGGGCATTCCAGTGCCAGTACACAGTGTGTTCGGGCAGGAGCAAAGGCTCCCTCACTTGATGGAGCAGAGAAGGCAGTGAGAATTAGGTGGAGGCAGAGAAAAGATTCACAGGGGGATACGGCTCATCTGTATACTTCAGAGTTAGAGCAAACCTCAAAACGGTGGCTGAGTCTCATTTTTTGGGGGAAGAGATACCATTTCTCTTTCCTGTGCATTGAAGCGGCCGCATTCTCAAAGACAAAGGGCACGCTCACATACTGTCTGCTAGGAGAGCGGGACTTTGAAGTAGGCAATGGTCTTAGCTGGAGTGGATAAGCTGTGGACACCTGGAAGCTGGCTGCTTGCTCTGGCTCTCAAGAGCTGAAGACAAGTCTATAGCCCAGTGGTCCTCATCCTTCCTAACGCTGCTACCCTTGAACACAGTTCCTCATGCTGTGGGGACCCCCAAGCGTGAAAGTTTCTCGTTGCTACTTCATAACTGTAGTTTTGCTACTGCTCTGTGACCTTCAAGGAGGTCTTGATGCACAGGTTAAAAACCACTACTGTACTCGAGCCTGGGTCATTTATGCCATGCCTTTGGTGACCTTAGAAACCTGGCCATGGTATGCCACATGTGCACTCTGTGAGGGACAGTTTTGTAGCAACTGGTGGCCTGGTGCGCTGACTACTGATGCACAATTCATTTAACTCTCCATTGTGTCAATAGAAGGAGTGTAGCCACTGGGCGGAGCCTAGGTGCAAACGATCCTGTAGGCACAAGAAAGGGACAACACCAAACATTACTAGCGGAGTCCAAAATGTCACCCTGTAGTTTCTGATACCGGAAACAAAGCAGTCCCTACAAAGACCGCAAGTGCATAGATTGATGAGTGCTTTTGGTTCAGGTAGACCACGCAACCAGTGTTCGACACCTCCAACACAGCGGCCCATCTGACGTGTCACAGGGGGACACGAGAAGACAACCATGACCCAGGCTGAGCACAGACCCTCTCTGGGGAGCCTCAGAGGAGCTGACTCCATCTGTCTAAAGCACAGGACACTGCATTAGAGGTGGGGGAAACTGGGCACCCCTCACTCCTCCCCCTGTGAGGCAGCCTCTCAGCCTTAGCAAGACACAGGGACCCTGTGTGTGAGCAGCCAGGGCCTAATCATGTTCAGCAGGCTGTGTGACTGTACCGTCTTGCTTTTCTCATTTCAGAAAACCCCGTGTGTCTTCTACACCATCAGAGCCCGCCCTAAAGCCACTCGCAGTTCTAACATGGGAGTACCTGCATTTAGTAGATGATACTCAGCACCGTGACAGTTACGGAAAAGATCTTAAAGGTACAACTTACTTTCCCACTTGACTTCTGGAGCCGTAACTGGTCAAATTCCATAAGCTTCTTCCAGTCCTGGCGTTTAACAAAATAGAAGACTTCTTCATAGGTAAGGTCGATGCGGTAGTTGAAATCGCCACACCAGAACACATAATCGTGGGAAAAGACGTTTCGCCCCTAAGTTGTAAATCACAAAGTATGAGGAAGGCGGGGGAGGGGAAAGGAACAAGTCTTTGGGCATTTTGCCTAAAATGTTAAGTTTTCTGCCAGAGTGTCTCATTTTTACCTAACCCTATAAAATTTCCAAGAAACCCTTATGTAATTTGCTTCTCCATTTTATTTCATTATTTTTGGAGTTAGGGCCCCGGGCAGCCCAGGATACGTAGCCAAGGTAACAGGAGTGCGCCTCCACACCCAGGTGTACACAGTGCACTGTATCCTCAGCCCTGCTTTTCTATTTTATACAACGGTGTTCTTGAGTGGTCCAGACAAAGTCCCAAACCACTCGAAAAGCACTATACCAACAGCCACTCTGTCACTGCGCTCCTCCTTGCTATGTCTGAATCTTGAGAGGTGTTTCCCAGATGCTCAGCATGAAGGAACCGCCTGCAGTACTGTAGACTTCTCCATCCCTCCCCTGCCTCCCATCCCGCCCAGCAGCAGCCAGTCCTTCAAGAGCTCCTCCCTAGCACAACGACAGTAGCTGTGACACATGGACGTAGGGCTCTGCTCCAAGTGAACCCTATCCTTACAGAGCCCACACAGCAGGCACTAAGGTGACCCCTCCTTCTGTGCACGAATTGTGTAACTCACATAAAGCCACAAGGCTAGTACATGATAAAGTTGAAATTTGAATTGGGGTCTACTTAGCTGGGAAGTCAGCTCTCCCCCTACTATGGTATTCAGATTTCTCCACTCACCGATGGTACAGACAGATTAAGATGGCCCTAACTAAGCCATGACTTTTCCCTGTGGCTGTGGAAATGCTTTCCACGCTGCTGACTGAGGAAGCCCACTGGCCAAAGGCCAGTACAAGTCAAGTATTTTGAACACAACCAAATGTGGTGGTTTGAATAAGAATGGCCCCCATAGGCTCCTAAAATTGAATGCTTAGGGCATGATACTATTTGAAAAGATTAGGAGGTGTGGCATTATGGAAGTAGGTGTGGCATTGTTGGAGTGAGCGTGGCCTGTTGAAGGAAATACGTCACCGGGGTGGGCCCAGTACCACTTGGTTTCTCCTGTCTGTGGATCTGTATGCACCTATTTGCCTGCATGCTACCGTACTTCCCGCCGTGCTGGTAATAGACTAAACCTCTGAAACTGTAAGCAAGCCCCAATTAAACACTTTCTTTTAAAGGCCATGGTGTCTCTCACAGCAACAGAAGACTGGCTAAGGCAAAATGCAAGTAATTTTAAATTAATTTAAATTTAAATAGCTACCTGTGGTCAGTGGCTATTGCAATCCATACAACCAGTACAGAGAACTAGTTTATAAGTTCGTTCAACTTTTTTTTCTACAGAAAAAGAAGGGGCAGGAAAAAGAGGAGGAAGAGGAGGAGGAGGAGGAATGAGGAGGAGGAAGAGAAGGACCATATAGAAAAACTTTCAATTATTGGAATACATCCAGAGTATATTGTTTCAAAGTTCCCATTTTCAAGTAAGAAAGAGTGAATTAGATACAAATCAAATTTTTCCTAACTTATTTCCTCTTTAACTTGAGAAATAAAAACAACAGAGAGTAACTGGGTACTTATAATTGAAACCAGATTAACTTTTGCTGTGCATCGATTCCTTGGGAAGGCCAGTCTTAAAGGCCCTGTTCTCACAGGGATCTGATCTGTCCAAGAGGAGAAGAATTCCAGGAAGCTGGAGGGATCTGTGGCAAGGACATGTGAACCATACTTTTCTGTCTAGAAAGTGGAGCCCACACATCAGGCTGAGGTGCTGGGGGTATCATCTTTACACGGGAAGCAGAACACTAAAATCTAAATTTGAAAATAAAGCCCATTGACTTCAGCATGGAAACCTCTAGGTTGTCACTAGAGGGCAGTGTGGCATGCATCACTGGAGACCTCAGGGCAGACACGTTGGGGGACTATGGCTTTTCAGTCAGGATTGGCCAGTTTGGAAACGGGAGTTCATACGTGCATGCGTGCGTGCGTGCGTGTGTGTGTGCGTGTATGTGTGTGTGTGTGCATGCATCAGAAGAAAATAAAATCCACACTACCACCACGAAAAGGAAGTCATACTACTTGAATTCAAATGTTCACATGACCACATGGATTTTCTTCCATCATTTGAATTGAAACACCCCAAAGTGCAGCCAAGAAAAGATAGGTCATGCAAGGACTTCTAGGAAGTTGAGGTAGGAGGTGATAGGACACCAGAGGACTCGGTCCCTCTTCCATGAATGACAGCACACCTCTCCCCCATGGGGGAGATTCTCATGGGGGTGAGGGTGGGGCTCCTTAGTAGTCTAGAAAGCTATGTGTGCAGAACTGAGCAGGCTGGTCCAGTGCACAGCCAATCAGTGCACAACCAGCACACAGCCAACCAGCGCACAGCCAACCAGTGCACAGCCAATCAATGCACAACCAGCGCACAGCCAACCAGCGCACAGCCAACCAGTGCACAGCCAACCAGCACACAGCCAACCACTGTGCAACCACTGCACAGCCAACCAGTGCACAGCCAACCCACATGCCACTCACCGCTGGGAAAGAGAGCTTGTGAGTGATCTCCCTGTAGTCTTCATTCCTCTCCTTCACCTGCGACTGCCCGGCCGTCAGGTGGCTGCAGATGAAGCAGAAGCTGGTGCTGTGGAACTGGAAGCGGATGCCCACGGCGCCCTTATTCCCTGCCTTTCCCCCCATGCCAGTCTTCACGGTGTCGATGGCCACATCCCTGTAATACAAGAATAGAATGCTCTGTGGGCTGTGGGAAGATATGAACCTATGAGACCACAGGGAAGGACCTGCAGCTGAGAGCCTGGAGATCACTGCTGAGCACTGCCTGAGTGGGAGGCATGTTTGTCAGGTCAGAAGTGCCTGTCAGGTCCTCCACCAGTATCCTGTGAGGCTACCGACACATACTCCTGTGTCTGCCCCATTCTCTCCCCAGCAGAAGCAGTGAGCGTGTGGTGGGTTCAAAGAAAATGGTCCCCAAAGGGAGTGGCACTACTAGGAGTTGTGGCCTTGTTGGAGGAAGTGTGTCACTGTGGGGGAGGGCTTTGAGGTCTCTTTGTCTCAAGCTTCCCTCAGTGTGACAGTCAGTCAACTTCCTGTTGCCTGCAAGATGTTCTCTCAGCTCCAGCACCACATCTGCCTACACGCTACCATGTTCCCTGCTCCCCTTCATGGGCATAATGGACTGAACCTCTGAACCTGAAGAGAGCTACCCTCAGTCAAATGTTCCCTTTATAAGAGTGGCTGTGGTCATGGTCTCTTCACAGCAATAGGAAACCCTAACCAGCACACAAGGTGTCTCCCTGCTGTGCCTCCCACACCCCCTCAGCTCTCATGATGGACAACTTTGAGAACCAGGAAACTGGCCTGAAGCTGACCCAGGAGTCGGTCCCACAATGCCCTTGTCCAAATGCACTGGGGAAGTGCATCAGTGTGGTGTGGGAAGTCTTTCTGTATATGTGTTGCTTTTATTGGTTAATGAATAGAGCTGTTTCAGTCAGTGGCTGAGCAGAATAGAGCAAGGTGGGAATTCCAGGAAGATAGAGAAGGAAAGAAGGCAGAGTCAAAGAGAAGCCATGTAATTGCTGTAGGAGACAGACACCAAACAGTAGACCACAACCACATGGTAATACACAGATTAATAGAAATGGGTTAATTCATGATATAAGAGCTAGCTAACAATACACTTAAGTGACTGGCCAAGCAGTGTTTTAATTAATACAGTTTCTGTGATTATTTTGGGTCTGGGTGGCCAGGAATGAACAGTCTCTGACAACATCAGGGTGTAGGGCCCCAGGACCAGAGGTCAGCTTCTTCATGTTTCTGTGAGCAGGCCACAGTTGGAGACTGCTGTTATACCTGTGACTTGGGAGACAAGCTGGGGGCGATAGCCCGCCCAAGGGTTGAGTAGGTCACGAGGCCAAAGGGCAGGAAACTGAGGGCAAGGTGGGAAGTCCTCAGGCAGGTTAGGAGCATCTGCCATTCTTCCACCTCACCTCTCCCTAGGACTTACTGTGAACCTTTACCCAGACTTCTACTGAACTTGGGATGTGACCAAGCTGTCCCAGAACCACAGTGGCAGGGGCCTTGAACATGTTTCTAAGGTGATGAATGCAGAGGCTATGGGCCACCATAGGGCATTCAAGTGGCCCTCCTTAGATGGAGGAGGTGCTTGGCCAGGTCTCAGGACACTCACTAGCAATTAGTCACCCTCAGGCCACCAGCAAGACCATGAGGCAACAGGAGAGGATGAGAAAGCCAGAAAAAGGCGAACTCCTCCAGTGTCTTAAGTACACACACCCTCTCCTAGAAACACCCATTTCCTGAGGCTAACCGTTCCTCACACTTACAAAGCCGTCACCTTAGAGAGGTGATGACGAGGTAAATGGATTCTACCTAGAGTTCTACAGAGACAACTCACTGGAGATTCCCAGAGCAGTCTGCTCAGCACTTGCTCAGAGCATTCCTGTCTGGGAAAAGTGAGTGAGACACCCACTCCTCGCCCTGCCTGAGCTTGCTTGATATTGCTCCTGATTCCTTCAGGGAGGCCAGTTTCCTGAGTTAGGATTTTCCCCTGGTGGCTTTTTAATTGCCAGACAATATTCAATTCAAGCCCATTTTCCCTCAGGAGACTTGCTCTATGTATTAAGAATAAAGGCAAGTCCTGTTTCCTGCTGGAGTCGGGGGAGGTGGGCATGGGAGGAAGTCACAGAACAAAACTCAGACTCACGAGCGTCCCCAGATGCTCACAAACTGCCTGCTCTTACCTGATGAATGGGACATGGTAGGGGCGTACAAAGATATAAAGACAGACGCCCACCAGCTGCGCCGAGGTCAGGAGGATGTACCTATGGGAGCGGGAGATGGCTTTCTGCAGCTGCTCGCTCCACATCTTCCTGTTGGTGGTGCTGAGAATGCAAAGAAGTTGGAGATGCCTCAGGCTGCTGGCGGAAAGCACCCATCTCCCACTGCCCACCCCGTGGCCTCCACCTGGCTTTTCTTACAGGTTTGATTTCACGCTGCCTGTACCCTCAACATGAGTGCCAGGCATCAATCCCTCCCACGGACTTCGACACATTTTTGCTTTATTTTTGAGTTTTTGGTGGTAGTGAGGACTGAACCTAGGGCATTGTGCTTTGTGCATTCCAGGCCAGGAGGAAACTACTACTGAGCAAGAACAATCCTCTTTTTCACTTTCTGAGACAGTAACTCATTAACAAGCCCAGGCTGGACTTGAACTCACTCTGTAGCCCAGGTAGACCCGGATCTTGCTCTCCTTCTACATCAGCCTCCTGAGTAGCTGGTGTGACAGGTCTGTGACACCAGGCCCAGCTCTGATTTTATCTCACACACCACAGCGGCTCCCCAGGTCCCTGATACCCAAGCACAATAAGGATCTTCTGCTAAGATCACCCCAGAGCCTGCTTTATTCACTTTAAAAGCTCCTTCAGGGATGATGGGATGGCCCAGTGGGTAAAAGAACTTGCCACCAAACCTGACAACCTGAGTTCAAGCTCCAAGACCCACATGGTGGAAGGAGAGATCAGTTCCCACAAGTCATCTCTGACCTCCACACGGCGCCGTGGTGCACTGGTGTGTGCGTAGACATATACATAATAAATATGCATAATCTTAAATAGTTCTTTGAAATAAGACAGTCACTTAGGAAGGGTGAATGTCTGGTTGACTTTATAGTAAGTCTTGACCCAGTAGATGGAGTCTCCCCTTTCTGCCTGGCGTGAAGAAGGACACTTAGCAACCACCACAGGACCCTAATCCTCTTCACTTCTTCCCAGGCAATCTCCTTGAATTGCTCCCTGCCCCCAAGACAGTGTGACTCAACCATAACACAATGCCCAGGCTGAAACACTTCACAAAAGACACACACCAGTGCCTCCTTCTGTTTGTTCAATCAGGAGGAAAAGAGGACCAGAGCCTCCATCAGCCAGTGTGTGCAGGGAAGAGAGGACTGAAGGACTCCATCAGCCAGTGTGCAGGGAATGTAGCCAGGAGGACCCAGGCAGCCAGAGCCATGGGCTGCTGGCCCAGAAACAGGCTGGCTCTAGGGGTACCTGGAGCCCTGATCCTGGCAAGGCATCCGGTCTAGGGATACCTTGCTCTTCCTGCCTGGCCCCTTACCTGGCATTGACAATATTTCCTGCACTCAGCTCCACCATCTCTTCAAACCCCACAGCAAATATGTCAGCTGGGCTGCCGTCACCTGGAGAGCAAGGCAAGAGAGCAAAGAAATCAGAACTCCCAGATCTTGTATTCCTGTTTCACTGAGTCCTTTTCCTTCTGCCTGCCCACACCTGCTCATTGCTGGAACCCACAGTACCTGGCCACTCACAGGGGCCCAACCACTGGAGCGTGCGCCCACTTCCCTCCTGTGCTGACTGCTCACCTCTGCCACCTCTGCCCTTCCCTGGATTTGGCCTGGAGCAGCCTGTGAACCTCTCTGAACCTCTGGCTCTCCCTCTACACAGGGGCAGCAACTGCCGCGTCACCAGGTAATGTAGCATTTAAATTGGATACCACGAGTGAAACACTTGGTTCAGTCTGGTCCCTCAAAAGAACAGCCCCCTCTCATCCTTCCTGGTGACAAGTCTCTCTAGCCAAACCCTAAGTGACCAGGGACAACAACATTCCTATTTATTTTGTGGCTCCCCAGTGTTTTTCAGGTTGACCTGGGGGTGGCTGCTTGTGGTCACAGGAGACACTGCCCAGGAGACGCCTGGCTGCGGAGCAGAGTGAGCCTGGAGCTGCCCCTCCTTTCTACAAAGGAGGCCACTGCTTCATAGAATCCCTGCAACTGTTTACTGGCTCTCCCAGGTACTTCTTCAGACACACGTGTGCCCGAGCCATTAAGAGCAGACAGTGTTCCAAATGCAGGTGATATGGCCAGTGAGGAAGGAGCCTCTGCAGCAAAACTCCAGCCAGCTCTCCGTGTTCTTCTCTGTTGGGCACATGGCACCGTAGCTGAATGGGCTGAAAGCATAGAGCTGCCTTTTCCGCTCTTTAAATGAAACACCAGCTTTTCTGTCTGAGCTAGTTGGCGACAGTAAGGTCAAAAGGCACCTTTATCCTGAGCCTGGTGGGTGTCTAGGGAGCTTACTGCCATCTTCCCAGTAATGTCACTGCCAGATTGTCCATCGGTATGCCTTAACCGCCATCCTATTATCCAAGCAGAAGGAGGGGGCCATTATGGCATTAGGAAACTCACCTCAGTTCCCTTGGTAGTACTGCGCTACCTCTGGTGTCATTCAGAAGACTATGCTAACACAAACCACCACAGATATGGTGACTCTGAACTGTAGACCCTGATCCCTTCCTTTCCTGAGGTGAGGATTACATGGGTATGTGACAAGAGAGACCACCTGTATTAAACCACGAGTCACTTACCACCCAGGTGTGAACCTGTTCTTTGTTTTGGAATGCAGGAAGCAGCCAGGCCTCCATGAACGCTGCTGCAAGCTAAGTAATCTTGCCAAATGCTTAGGACAGAGGAGTTTTAGATTCTGGATTTAGGACTATCTGCACACAGGCAATGAGATATCTTGGGGATGACACCGTCACACACAC
>LOEQ01011650.1:0-22161 GCA_001685075.1 Bramus lutescens
CACTGATGAATATCTTGCATATCACCATAGAACCTTCATCTGGCGGTGGATGGACATAGAGACAGAGACCCACATTGAAGCACTGGACTGAGCTCCCAAGGTCCAAATGAGGAGCAGAAGGAGGGAGAGCATGAGCAAAGAAGTGAGGACCATGAGGGGTGTGCCCACCCATTGAGACGATGGGGCTGATATATTGGGAGCTCAGCTGGATTGGGACTCATGGAGCATGTGATCAAACCAGACTCTCTGAATTTGGCTGTCAATGAGGGCTGACTGAGAAGCCAAGGACAATAGCACTGAGTTTTGATTCTACTGCATGTACTACTGGCTTTGTGAGAGCCTAGTGTGTTTGGATGCTCACCTTCCTAGACCTGGATGGAGTGGGGAGGACCTTGGACCTTCCATAGGGCAGGAAACCCTGACTGCTCTTTGGACTGGAGCAGCAGGGGGAGGGGGTGTGGGGAGGGAAATAGGAGGAAGGGATGAGGTGGAAATTTTTAATAAAAAATAAACATAAAAAGAAACAAACAAAAACTAGTTCTCACCACTTTTCAGACAGTGCATAATTATGCAAAATTAACCAGTGCTGAGATGGCAAAGGAGTTTTGTTCATACTGATCAAGTGTGATATTTGTTACCAGTGCAGACCTTGCTAAGAAATGGTCTGTTCTCCGCATTCCACAGTTGCCCGTAGTTGTTGATGTAGGGCTGCGTATTCTTGGCTCCCTCAACCCCATCTATGTGAGCTTTTCTATTATTTTTGCCCTTGTTCAGCTCATGCCTAGGCAGTCCTATTGGTGAGACCGTGGGTGTAGCTCCTGAGATTACTAGAGACACTCAGTCTCCCTGACCCTCTATTGTTCACAATCTCTCCGGCCCTTCCTCTGCAATATTCCCTGGTCCTTAGGCGCAGGGGTAGTGCTATCCATTGGGACAGGGCTCAACAACTGCATTTTAGTTGGTTAGTGTTTTCAGTAATGGCCTCCGTCTGGGTCTCCTCGGGGAAGAAAACACAAACTGGTTATCCCTGGAAACCATGTGAGTACAAGCAACATTCTGCAGACTGGGCTGGTTGTATTTGTATATTTAGGGACACACACAATGACAACGAAAGAGATGACAATGGACAGAAGAGAATGCGCCTGTGATGCAAGCAAGGAGCATTTAAAGGGAAGAAAGGACAAGGTGAATAATATAATTATAATCTCAAAAAGTAAAAGAAAAATCAAGAAACAACTTCCTAGCTCATTGATAACCATTTGTACTCTCACAGTTAACTGAGTCTGTGTCCCATTTCGGAGAAGCATGTCCTGTGGGTTAGGCTTCCTCACTCTGTGCTGGCCATGCTGGGCTTCACACCAGCACAATGAAGTCAGTATTATTATCTATGAGTACCATCCAGAAACTAAGAGTCAACAAGTGAAGGAATTTACCCTAGATAATCAATGCATGATTAGAAATGAGGTTTAACTGATTCCACAGCCCAGACTTCTCTTATTTTACTCCAAATGTTGTTGAGTCATTCTAAATTACATGTCTATACGGTTTCATTATTCAAATTCCAGCTGTCATATTTCAATTCTTCCAGCTTTTTTCCTCCATGAGTTTTCCAGTCTTTTTTCTGAGAGGCACATACTCTTCTCAATTTTATTACACACATTTTACTTTCAGCTGATCAGGACATAGTCATCTTAGAGTCAGATTTGTTCAGAAGACAGATATTAATATACTTATTGATACTAAACTGTCAAATCAATCTTTTGTTTGTTTATTTGTTTTGCTCTTTTTCAATATAGAGTTTCCCTCTGTAGCTCTGACTGGCCTGGAACTCATTCTGTCGAGCAGGCTGCCCTCTCTGCCTCCTGAGTGCTGGGATTAAAAACATGGACCTGGCTCTCGGTTCTGATCTTGACAACCTGTGTGCTTTGGCAAGTACCGCCTTGTCTGATACCTTACTCAGGTTTGTTAAATATCATATATTTAGGACATGACAAAGGCATTGCTATTTCCGCATTACCTCCGTTAAAATCCTGGCACTTACTCACAGGGAGTTGGTGTAGAACTCCCCAGGATGGGATGATAGAAACATCTTCTCATGTTCTTTTCCTTCTCACTTTTATCTCCATACCCACGGGTTTCTTTCTCACCTGTCAGAGACAGCAGTCTGTTCTGCATCTCCCCAAATGCTCAACCACACCTTCGTGTTCCCGGAAATTTTTCAGATACCTTGGTACAACATTTTCTGACTAATGAATTAGGTTTGATCATTCCAAACCATTATGTTCCAAATACTGAACGAAATAAAATCTATAGGTAAGAAAGCACAATGGCACAACACTTGTAAAATTACGCCGCAAGAGAAAAATTTCAGTTAGTATCTTTACTCTTACATTCAGCAGTAGCAAAGGATGATGGCTCAGTTTCACCTGCCTTCTAAGAAGTGCATAAATGTATCTCACTTCTCTTTTGACGTTTGAGAAATGGCTCACTTCACACGTGCTGTGATATTTTTAAGCCCTGGCCAGGAGGGACAAGCAGCCCACCATCCCCAAACCAGACATTATTCTAAGACAGTGGTTCTCAACCTTCCTAATTCTGTGGTCCTTTAATACAGATTCTCATGTTACAGTGATCCCCAGCCATAAAACTATTTACATTGCTGCCTTATAACTGTAACTTTGCTACTGTTATGAGTCTTAATGTCTGATATGTGACCCCGGGGGTCGCGACCCACATGTTGAGAACACTGCTCTGCGTGGTTGATGAACAGAGTAGAAGACTTTATGCATCTTCACTGAGAATAGATGAGTCGTTCAGTTTAGAGCTATTCGTTCCAGCATGCTCTCTTCAATGTGATGACTATCGGTGAACCAGTTTCTGTAGGTTTATTCTTATTTCCTTTTAAATGAATTTAATTTAAACGCACAAACCTACTTTTCTCGTCATTTGACCATTTTAAAGATAGTTGTTGTATGTTATTTGTTTATTAATGTTTAAGAAATGTGTAAGTACTAATGATTTACAATGTTTTCAGTTCTTATTCAGGGATAATAGCCAACCTGTAAAAGAGGAATGTGACACTTTGTATTTTGACACTCAGTATTTATATCTGACATTTAAAATATCATCTTTTAAATTATTTAAAACTTTATCTATCTACTCACTTAAACTTTTTTGAAGAGCTGAAATATAAATAGATAAAATAAATAGATGAAATAAAGGAGGCAATTTTCATAACAAACACAAGCTAGGTATGCAAGTATGCTTTTCCAGATGAAGCACTTACTGAGTTAGCAAGAGCAACCATTTCTCCTCATTTATTCCAGTCTGTTTTGTTTGAATGAATTCTAGTTTCTCATCCCTCTTCTCCATCTGTCTGTTTCTGTTTACTAACATTGTTCTCTCCTCACTACCATCTTCCACAGCTCGGCACAGCTGCTTCCAGAATGCACTAAGAGTCTCATGTTTATATTCCTGCAAAGACAAATTGGGGACAAATTCTGCATGGTGTTAACAAGGAGGCCCGGCAGAAAGGTTGAAATATCTTTGGAAATGTAGCCATGGCTACAAACTTTTTGAGCGAGAATTCAGAAGAATGTGAATGCAGACAAAGCTATAGGTACCATCTAGCTTTGGATCCTTAAAAGCTGTATATTCATTGAAAATAAATGTAGAAAAAAACCAAGATTTTGAAGAACATAAAGACATTTATTTATGCAACAAACAAAAAATTGGTTTTCTAACAAATTGAAAAAGTTCCTTTTCTTCCTTTCTAAAAGACAATTAACCAACTTCTAAATTAAAGAAGCACAGCAATGATTTCTTTTTCTGATTTTCTTGAGGTGTAATTGGCAAGTAAAAATTTTGTATAATATATACAATACAGTGTGATGCCTTGATCTATGTCTACATTATGATGTGACTAGCAAAATCTGACCAGCTAACACATCTCTAAGCCCAAACAGCTGTTTTGTGTGTATGTGCATGTGTGTGGTGAAACTGAAAGGCCAGCTTTCCTCACAAATTTCAGGCAAAAATGACACTTAGTAAGTAAAGAGCACAGGGCCATTTGGTCCAAATGTAGGCCCTCACAACTTACTCATCTCGCGTATCCGAAACTGGGTGTGTTTGGAGTATTCTCTCTCTTATCCTCCTCCATGAGTCCCTAGAAATTATCATTGTACTTTGTGGTTCTGTGATTTGACTTTTAAAATTTAATATTTAAGATTAATTCATGTGGCCTTTTTCTTCCTGTGTCTAGCTATTCTAGTTACGATTGTGTTGTTTGGCTTCATTCATGTTTTCCTAAATTATAGGATTTTCTTTTTTCCACGACAGAATAATATTTCATCACACATGTCTGAACCTTGACTGTTGTGAGAAATGGTATAGTAAACAAAGGAGTGGAGGCCCATTTCTCAGACTGTGACTCCAGTTCCTTTAGAAATAATGCAGAAGTAGAATTGGTAGCTCACACAGCAACCAAATGCCATCAAATGTCTACAATGTCTATTTTTATTTTTCTTGGATTTTTGTAAAGCCATATGTAAAATCGTATTTCTTCCCTCCATGGTAGTCATTCTATGATGTGAGGCACTGCCTTCTCTGGCTGCTTTAATTTGCATTGTCTGATAATTAGAGATGCTGAACACCTTTTCATACGCCCATAGGCCATTCATACATCTTCACTGAGAAACGTCTGTGCAGATGACTTGATAATGTTTTAATCAAGATTCTTGTTTCTTGCTGCTCAACTGTTCAGGATCCTTGTGTTTCTTAGATGCTAATCTCTTGTCAGAAGTGTTGCTTTCAGTACTGTTTCCTGCTCGCTGGTTTGTTTCTTGGCTCTGTTGATTGTTTTCCTTGTTATGAAGAGTCTTGTTTTTGTACATTTTCCTCGATCAATTGTTCCTTTGAATGCCTGTGTTTCTGTTGTTTCCCAGGCCATTACTAAGAAGTTCCTCTTATGTTTCTCCTAATAGTTTAAGCAAGTTGTTTTAGGACTGATATTTATATAGAATCTATTTTGGGTTGATTTTTAAAATAAATTCTGCATGATAGGTGCCTGATTTCTCTCTTCAGTATGTGTATATTCAGTTTTCCCAACATCATTTGTTGAGGAAATTATCCATTTTGCCATGTGTGTTCCAATGTTTATAGAAGATTAATGGACACTAAATGTATACAAGTTTTCTTCAGCTTTCCATTCTGTTTCATTTAAGTCTTGATTGTGTACTGGACTACATTGTTGGATGAATTTTTATGTTTAGTTTTACATATTTAATTTTATACAGAAGAGTCTATAAAACGCATTACTCAATCAAGAAATTGATGCCTACAAGTTTCTTCTTTTTGAGACTGCTTTGTCTATTTAGCATCTTCTGTAGTTCCGTAGTGTGATAGTTAGTGTTATCAATTTGATGCAACCTAGAGTCACCTGAGCAAAGAGTCTCACTGAGAACTTGATCATACCCAGGTGGTCTGTGGGTGTGTCTTTAGAAGACTGAGTTAACTGATGTGGGCAGACATAGCCTACTTAAGATGGCATCATGCCCTTTGCAATGAAGAAATGAGACTGAGGATAAATAAGTGTTTCAGGCATGCATTTATTTTTCTTTGTCCTTAACCATAAGGAGACACATTGCTCATGCCGTTCTGACTTCTCTGCTCTATGGGACTGTCACCTGGAACAGCAAGCCAAGTAAGTAAAGCCTTCTTCCTCCAAGTTGCCTTCTATCATGGTGTTACATCGCATCAACAGAAATGCAGCTAGAACATATGTGGATTTTAGAATTCATTTTCCATTTTGTTCAAACGTCATCAGGATCTTGATAGACTTTGCATTAAGTCTTTAGAGTTCTTCAGTGAGGCTGCAGTTTCAATCTGACATGTTCTCCAGAGACCCGTGTGCTCAATGTCCTCCAAAGCCCCATACGCTCAAAACTTGGTAGAGTAACTGAAGTTCCTGGAAGGTGCTGGAAACTTTGAAGAGTGAGTAGTAGGAGGTTTCATGTTATTGATGGTGTCCTCACAGGAGACTGTGAACTTTGGCCTCTTATCTCCAACTTTTCAGACCTTAGGTGGAAGCTTTAGTCTGCAATGTGCTTTTGTCATGATGTATTGCCTAGCTGCAGGCCCAATGAACAGTGATGCCTGGCCGGGGAATGAAACTTTCAACATCGGGAGCCCTTAGAAACCTGTTCTCCAGAGTTGACAATCTCAAGTATTATTACAGAAGCTCAGCAAACACAGATAGTTTTTACAAATATGAATTATTCAGTAAATGAACAGTATGTTTTCATTTTCCTGTACCTAATCAGTTTCCTTCATCAATGTTTGAGAGTTTGCAACGTATAACTCCTTCATTTCTTCGGCAAAATTTATATTTAAGTATTAGATTTTGTACAAGCTTTTATTTAATTTTTCCTTCAGATAATTTGTTGTTAGTATATATACATGAAACTGATTGTTATGCTATTTTTTATATCTTGTAATTTCTGGTGAGTGACATTTATTTTTAGGTTTAAGCATTTTTAGTGGTGATTTTAGGATTTTCCAAGCTCATGGTGGGGCCTGGCGAAAGGCACTGTACTTCCCTCTCTACAACCTGGATTCCTTTATTTCTCTGGCTAGGATTCCTGATACTGTCTTCAGAGCTGGGGGAGTGAACCATCTTGTCCAATACCTGAACTTGGAAGTAAAGTTTTCAGTATTCCATTGCTGACTGTGGTGTTAGCTGTAGACTTTATCAATTTATGCTTTCCCTATACCTATTTGTTGAGAATTTTGATGAGAAGGGAATTGAAGTTTTGTCAAGTGCTTTCCTTTCTATATTGAGAAGACCATATGAGCTTTGTCCTTTAGCGTGTGAAGGAAGGTAATGTACTAGAGTTTTATCTGAGCACTTTAAAACCTCCTGTTGTCACGATTGAGTTCATTCAGGCATGGAGCATACTCCCATAGAGGTGCCATAAGTTCAGAACGCTAGTGCCTTACTGATGGCTTTTGCATGTGTACTCATCTGGGATATTTGTCTGTAGTTTACTTACAATGACCTTGCCTGGCTTTGGCTTCAAAGTAACACTGGCCTCTTAAAATGCATTTGGAGGTGATCCCTTGGCTTATAACTCTGGAAAAGTTTAGGAGTAGAAGCCATTCTTCAGTGTCTGATAGACTCCATCATCAGTCATCTGTCCTGAGCTTTGCTTTTTGGGGGAGTTTTGATTCCTGATTCGGTATCCTTGTTTGTTATTGATATATTTAAATTTTCCATTAATTCACCTTTCAGATGCTATGTTTATAATCATTTAATTACATCTAGGCTGTCAAGATTGTTGGTGCCTCTTGTTTGTCTCTTGTTCTGCTGTGGTATCAACTGGCACTTCTTCACTGTCATACATGATTTTCCTGTTTTCTAATGAAGGTTTGTAAATTTTAGCTAAAAAAATAGCTGTCTTGTGTTTTCTATATAATTTATCTATGCTTTGATATCATGTACTTCCTCATGTTGACTTTGGGCTTAATTTATTCTTCATATACTTTCTTAGTTGTAAAGTTAGGTTGGTTAGTCAAAGTCTGTTTCTTTTTTGCTTGTTCGTGGGTGCTTAACACTATACACATTTGGGATTTTTTTTTCAATGCCCTTAATTTTTGGTTTCCATGGAGATTCCCTTTACATGGGTTTAAAGCTATTTTTTTTATTTCCCCTTTGATTTATCTTTTCTCCAGTGTTTTTTTTTCTGGAGTATATAATTGAATTTCCACATATTTGTGCACTTTCCCAAATGCCTATTGATTTCCATTTTATATTATTGTGGTTGGAAAAGAATTGTGCTTATGATTTCAATTTTCTTAATTTGTTGAGACAATTTTTTGACATATGATCTGTCTTGGATGATATTTTATATTGATTTGGTAAAAATGTGTATTTTACAACTTCGGGGTGAAGTTTTATTCAAGTCTACTATTTTCATGTTGATTCTCTGTTTAATGACTTACGTGTTTTGAAAGTAATGCATTAAAGCTCTGTTTGCATAGTTATTATCTTCTTGCTTTCCATCTCCTGATATTTGTTTTTCTGATGCATTTTTCCCCAATTTCTTCCCTTTTGACCAGTATGTATTATTAAGGTAAAATTTAAAAAAAACTCTAACAAACAGCATATTGTTAAATATTGTTCTACTATCCAATTAGCAATTCTTTTGATTTAGGAATTTAATTCTCTCTCTCTTTCTCTCTCTCTCTCTCTCTCTCTCTCTCACACACACACACACACACACACTCACACACACATATAGAAAAGAATTATTGATATATGAGTTGTCATTTCTTGTTTTCTGATTATTTTGTTCCTTTCTTCCTTTTTCATGTTTTTCATAATCATATAGTTTTATAGTAATGTGTTCAGATTCCTTCTCTTTCTCCTACATTTACTAATTTTTGTTTGCAATGAGACTGGCATGCAAAATATCTGTACTGTCAGTACCCACTATTGCATAACCCTATCATTGTCATGGCTACAGAATTAAAAACTGTGTATTACAGTATTTAAAACTGTAACTTTGTCTTGTTTATCGGTGTTCTTATACCTCACTGGGCATCTTTAAGATGATTATTTTGGATTGTCTGGCAACCTAGCTCTCTCTGTCAGGGTGCTTACTGGAAATTTGTTTTGAGTCAATTACATCATGTTTTCTTGATTCTTAATGTTCTCTGTATATTTGTGTTATTATCTTCACATGTAAAGAAAGAGCTATCACTTCCAAATATCATGGAGGTGTCTTGACTTGGCCAGACACACTGCCCAACAGTACTTAATCTGAGGCAATGTGAGACCATCCCATAAGAGAGCACTGTGGCATTGGAGAAAAGCTTCCATAGCTTCCTTCAATCCTGGGGAGATTTTCAGTTTTCTGTTTTTACGTTGTTTGATAGAGCAAGCTTTAAGTGGGTATTTACCTCCTTGTAAATTATGCAATTTATTTTGGCTATTTGGTATGCTATGTGGCAGAATAGGAACTGGCCTTGAAGATGAGACCAGAATATAAGATTTCTTTAGCATCCATCCTTCCCTTCTGGAGGGACACCTCCTTTCACGCACTTTCCCCAGCCTTGGAGAGAAAAGCTCCAACTGAGCATTCTTCCCTCCTCTTGTCTCCCCTCCCACTGAATCCCACAAGTTAGTACACAGTGTGCAGCAACACAGCTTTAAGGAGGGCACTCTAAAAAGGCACGAGCCAGGCCTCCAGGACACACCCTGGTTTCTCTTCCCTGCTCTAGGGGAAATTACAGGGTTAGACAATCTGCTCAGTGCTAAACTGAACTGGCCTAGGGGAGATTCTGACCCAACACACTGGAATTGTTTTTAGCTAGGCAAAGGTGGTTGCTGTGGGTTATGTGCTCCTCGGGATACTTCTTGGTTGAATTATGAGTTCTTTTCAAAGGTATTTTGTACTAGTATTGTTACATTGGATTTGGAGGGACAAGAACTGTACTTCCCTATTGTCTCATCTGGGTGATGTCATTCTCCAAACAACTCCTGTTGAAACAGACTCGTTTAATTAATTTTGAGGTATTTATGAAACCCACTTCCTGCCCATCTTCCCTCTCCTTCTTTGAACAGAATCTCATCTTCATTTTTCTTACCATTGTAATTTCCTCTCTTTTAATTTTTCTCTATTCTTTCCATTTTTTGTTCGTTTTTTGAACTGTCTTGACAGCATCACAATAAAATGCTTTATTACAAAGTTTACAACAAAACACCAAACACTTGAAGTTGAAGAAATATTTCCCTTTGTGTGGATTATAGTCAATGTGAGATGAGGGGTTAGTAAGAAAGTAATTACTTCTTCATTGTTTGGGCTGGTTTATTAATTCATTTATTTAAAGATAGAAGAGGAAAATGGAAAATATGGATTGTGAGCTATGGCATTCTTAAGGCATCCAGCTTCTTAGCCATAAGAAGTCATTTATCCCATATCATTAAGCTGTGACATAGTAGTAGACACACATGCTATTATGTGTAATGTTTGCTCATGAATCATAGTTACCTTGCTTCAGGCCTTATCAGTTTCACTTAAAATATGGCTAAATAGAAGTAAATATCTATAGGGGATTGTAATTTCTGATTATTAGAAAAATAAAAACACCAGGATAGGAGTTTTATATCCATTTTAACAACCAAACGACTTTCTTTTGCACATTTACAAGTTTAAGAGTGACTGGGAGGCAATGAAAGAATTATATTAATCTGGTTGTCAAAATTTGGGAGAAATGCAGCTAGATATAACTGCTTTGTCCTATATTCTTGGGACTAGACATGAACATCTTTAGTACGGGTCTGCCTCTAGAATGAAGCAGAAGTAGCTACCACTGAGCTGGGATTTTGTTTTGTTATCCTCTAGTTGACCCATGGACTCAAAGTAAGAGATTGTGCGTTTGAATGGAATTATTTGGGTCTTTTTAGATGACTTATGCTTTTATTTATAAAAGCAAGGAAAAGTAAAGTATAAAATAGTCAACAGGGTGTTTTTTTTTCCAAAACAATATCTTTAAGGGAATTTGGTTAATGTAAGCTCTTAGTCTGATTTGGAAATGATATTTGTGTGTGTGTGTGTGTGTGTGTGTGTGTGACAACTATTTTATAATACTGGAAATGAAAATCATATTTTTTTCCAGAGGAATTGATTGCTTGCTGTATCATCCAATTTTATAAATCAGTAGAGATGGAATTCATTAAACTTTATCAATAATTTGGAAGTTGGACTGATGAACTTTAAGTAGACACAGCTCCTTTGTCCTCAATGACTACTTTGTTCCTTTTAAAAACAAACCAAAACAAACTAGGAATTGGATAACATGAAGAAAATTAATTTTCATACCAGTGCTGAAAAGAAACTAAATGCTTATACATTGTCAGCTGCTGTACATGGGTCATTCGTACACAAACATAAGAACATGATTATACTAGAATTTTAATTATTATAGATAAATACACAATGGAAGCACGTGTCTGACATGTGTGACTGAGTGGATGTGCTTTATAACGTATTTTCTATCTCCTGGGGAAAAGACTTTCTTTCTCTGGATGACTGCTGTCTGCTTACTGAGTCCTCACTGAGGTTTTCAGTTCAGCTTTTGGCCACGTGCATCTTCGAAAGCCTGTCGTGTCCGTGTCACAGCTGCCTTTGTGCTCGAGTGGTCACAGCAAGCATGGCCATGTCATGAATGATATGAAGAGAAATGGAGGACAATGTGGCGTGGAACAGCACGGACAGGTCTCTCAGGGAATGGACGAGTTGAGGAGAGGAAGCTTCACTCGCCTTGGGTTCACCTGGTACAGAATGTGAGGCCCTAGCACTTTGGTCGTGAGATAGCAGGATTATTTAGAAACCAGGAGGGGTTCTTTGTGATCATTCCGTAGGGAGGGTGGAGATGTGTGCAGACAGGAGACAGGAGAGGAAGACTGACAATAATCCTTCATTAAAATAGAGAAGCAATAATTGTCTTAATCCTTAAAAATAATTTATCTTTAGGCATTTAAATAGAATCATATACATATTACTGATTAGGCTATTACCTAAATACTTATAATTTTATTTTAGTTTTTTTCATAGACATCCTGGAAGTATGAAAATCATCTGTAAAGTTCCATGTTGTCTGTAAATCCTACAGACGTCCATGGTATCTTTATGGTGAGACACTTCTATGGCTTCTAGGCCATTTCAAGAGGAAAAAGGGATAGTCTTTTGAACTCTGTAGCCTAGAACAGTTTAAAATAAACAAGCATCAAAGCCAAAAGAAAAAAAAAAACAAAACCTAGAAGATGTGCTTTCAATGTCCTGAAGATAATATCTCTGGGCCAATATCCAGCAACCGTAAATTGTCATGCGTGTGAAATGCGTGCCTTGATACCGTCCTGCTGACTGCTCTCTAAATGACCCATCAACATGAGTTCACACCTCTGCTAAAATTGCAAGTTAACATGGATGCAGGATAAGCTTTTTTTAAAAAAAAAAATCAGACCATGATATAAAGAACAATATAGATATATAATTAACCCTGAGAAGTGAACACAGGAACACAGGTTCCTTTTATCTCATGCCACTGAATTTGCTCTACAATAAAATTTACTCTCAGCTAAACTCTTCCTAAATCATTTCGTTAATCCTTGTATGAACTGTATGTGTACTCAGCTTTGTTGGTTATATATTTTAACCTGTGATAAAATGTAGAATTTATATTTACGCAAAACAATTTGCTATTGAATACAGAAGGCTTGTTGGTAATTTTGAAAACAAAGGAATATTTAAAAAGATTATATATTCTCTGCAATAAAAGTATAGAATTTAGTGTTTCTAAATGGTAATGTAGACTCTGGAAGCTTAGGATAGTTTTCCTAACATGGAGAGGAGGATTGCTAAGACAAACAGAAATCAGGGTCAGGAAATAGTAATGTGCTTTCTGATTGTGTGTGTGTGTGTGTGTGTGTGTGTGTGTGTAATTCTATATGTAAGCATGTTTGCACATGCAAGCTTATATGTAATTGGGGGGCAGAGGTATATGAGTGCTCTGGGAATTTTATTGTTTTTCTTTTTAAGCAATGAGTTCAGAGAGGCCAGGGTGATGCTCGCCCTGGATGATGGAGGTGGACACTATGCTATGGATTCACATGATTTTGGCCCTGGATGATGGGGCAGACACTCTACTACGGAATCAGCATGATTCTAGCCCTGAATGATGGGGGTAGACACTCTACTATGGATTCAACATGACGCTGGCCTTGGATGATAAGGGCAGACAATCTACTATGGATTCAACATGATGCTGGCCTTGGATGATGGGGGTAGACACTCTACTATGGATTCAGCATGATGCTGGCCCTGGATGATGGGGGTAGACAATCTACTATGGATTCAGCATGATGCTGACCCTGGATGATGCGGGCAGACACGGCTATGGAATCAGCAGGAATTACTGTTTCCAACGTAGCTGGGTTTTATTGACAGTCAGGACATGCATCTGTGAATGGTGTGGCATCATCCCTTCTGCGTCTTTGAGTTTTACATGAGAGATAATACTTAGTGTCCATCTTTGGATTCTAAATGAACTAAGTATTGGGAAAGTCAATTTATCTGTGAAAGAATTCCAAGTAGTTATTACAAAAAATGATATGAATCATAGTTCAGAGGATATGAATAGATTCTAAAAGTATCCTGGGACATAACTGAGGTTCAACAAGTCGGGCCCAATTTTCCCTTGATGACCTCTTGGCTGAAGCCATAATTATAGGCTACTTTTAGTTCTGCTCAGCACTTTTCCACATGCAAAGCTGTGGCACACGGTAATTCTTACTCTTGGTGACTGAAAATGAACTACTGGTTAAGTACAAAGGGTTGTTTTCTGCCAAGCTCAATGAAAGGAGGAAGTGGCAAGGGTAGGAACAGGAAGGCCAACATTCCCTTGTCTTAACTGTGGACGCAGGATTGCTTAAGGTTTTGAATGGCAACCTCAAATTAGGCGTTGTTAAGTGAGGCAGACAACTGTAAAAGAGGCCTATGGCGTGACAAAGGCCAAAAGGGAAAATCACATCCTAACCTGATTCATTCTGAACTGAACAGGACACGGGTTTAAAAACGCCTAGTATTTGATGTGGTAGCCTATCTTTTCAGTTGCTGTGTGCAGAGGCCTCTATGTTACCTTGGGTACATCAGTCAATGCTGCAGGGACACTGTTTCTCTTTATGTAAAACTGCAAAAGAAGCCAGTCACCTGCAAGACTGTGGAAATGAGGAAATGAAGGGATGACTATAAACTGCTTAGCAGAGCACTCAGTTAATTTCCAGCATTATTCCAATTATCTTGTACCTTTCCCGCATCTCTCCCTGTTAACCAAGGCGGTGTGGCACAGGCTGAGAGAGCCCAGAAGCTAACACTAGGCAAACCCACATGGTTGGATCAGAGGAGTTCACGGTAGAGCTAGCGATAAGGACGGCTTTAGAACAGTTACAAATGTGAACACTGAGGAACCTGATGTCTCCTCTGTGAGAGTCCATCAAGTTGATGGCTTGCTGTGTGAACAGTCAACCCTTTGAAAATCTGGTGGAGCAATTTAGTACTAGGCGACAGTTCAGATGAGGAAGAATAGATCAGTGTGATGAGTATTGAGTTTCTAGGAGAATCTTTAGCTCTCAGATACTGTACATACTAAAAATTCATCTTTCAGAAACATAATACAGTTAAAAGATGCATTGTACAATACAAAGAAAAAATGACCTGTAGCTAGACCTGGTCCAGACGACTAAGTTTACATGACTTCTTAAGAGACAAAAATAAAAAATAATCCACTGAGAAAGTGGAGTGGGGGAATCATAATAGACATTTAAAAGGCAGAAATTCTGAGCAGCTAATAAAGATACCCGGTCTAACCAGCAAACATGGTAATGAAAATGATAACCATAAGGACCAATCATTTGCAACTTACCATAGCAAAGACACTCAGGATTAGTGACTATCACCTCCTGGTGTAGATAAAGGTAGGGCATGTCACTTATAAAGTACTTCTGTTTAGTAGGTGTTGGTATAACCACTTTGAGAAGCAAAGTGGCATTATCTGTATACATCTGTGAGGGTGTGTGTGTGCATGCACGCATGTTTTTGTATGTACACATCACGAGCATGTGTTGAGGACAGAGGTTGATGTCAGGTGTCTTTCTCAAGTGCTTTTCACATAATTTTTGAGACGGGTTCTCTCAGTGATCCTGGAGATCGCTGATTGGCTAGACAAACTGCCTGGCTTAGCGAACTCCAGGGATCTGCTGCCTTCCCAGTACAGGACACAATATAGCTGCATGCTGCTATGCCTGGCTTACATCTGGGGTCCTCAACTCTGCTCTCATGCTTACATTGTAAGCACTGTACTGATGAGGCATCTCCCTAACACATATGCAACTTTTATTTATTTTCCTTAAAAAGTCTATAACACATGTAAGATTGTGTATAAATACACATACATAGTTTTATATGAAATTTTCTCAACTAGGTTGATAGCAATATTCCTGCCAAAAGACAAATCATAAAAAAATCAAAACAAACACCCCCCAACACAAACACACACACACACACACACACACACACACACACACCTCAACCCAACAACAGGCATGAGAAGCCCTCTTTTGAGCTGTGGGTCCAGATTGTTCAAGAGACTCCCAGAACATTATTACTCCCAGAACATATCACCCTTGGTTGCCCCCAGAAGTGGAAGTTATATGTCCCTATTGCTTAAGACACTATGTACTTAATTTCAGACATAGGGTCCAGAGGGCCTGGAGCTGGAACTGACCCAAATACTCCCTCTGAGGACAAGCTTTCATTTACATTTCAAAGGAAGGAGGAAACCAACAGCCCTACCCAGCTATGATGCCTATGCACCAACATCAACGACCAGTATGGTAACCCTAAGGGCACAGTACCGGAGTGTGTACCTTGGTGGAAACCGATAGTACTCTAATAAGTGTAATGGCATTTCACTTGCATATTAACAAATAAAACTTGCCTGAGGATCAGAGAGTGAAACAGCCCCACTGGTCAGCCTTACAGACCAGGCAGTGGTGACACACACGTTTAATCCCAGAAGCCACACCAGCTTGTCATAGAAACCAGGCAGTAGTGGTTCACGCCCTTAATCCTAGAGCTAGAGATGATTATAAAATGGGAGGAGACAGTTCTCACATGTAGTATCATATCATTCTGAGATTTCGGGAGGCAGGATCACTACTTTCAGGCTGAGGTAGAGGTAAGAACCAGTGGCTGACTATTTTGCTTTCCTGATCTTCAGGTTGAGCCCAGATTTCTCTCTGAGTTTTAACTCTTCATGCTTCATTTGGTGCCCAACTTTTGGGGCACCAATTTGTGTAAAAGCCATTTGCCTGAGGCACAGGCAAGAGCTAGACCCAAATGTAGCCATCTGGGTTTGGAAGAAAAACTAGAGCTCCCAACTCCCATCTGCCCAACGTTCAACATATACATCCACATAAAGCCGGAGAGAGTTTGGGAAGGGAATCTAGACACAAAAGAACAGAGTCAAGCATGTCTTCTTGGTAGCAGCGTTGTCTCTGGTGGGCTCTGTTTGCTAGAGGCAAGCAGAATTGCAGCTCCTTTAAGAGAGGCTTCCTGACTCAGCGTTAGTAGCAAAATCCTTGCAGCTCTTTTTAAAAGCTCTGCCACCAACCACTTAAATTGTGCTTATGAGCAGCAGGCAGCGTGCTTCTTAGTGGTAGCACAGACTTTGAAAATGAGGTATGGCAATAAACATGGCTCCTGCCAGTGCCTCTGCCATGAAGCTAGACTGCCAGAAAGCTAAGGAATGGAGTGCTACTTTGGAGAAGAGGTTTTGCTTTTGTTTCCACAGGAAATGAGAGACTATTGATTCATTCTGGGTTAAGAAAAATATGGTTTGGTCAAGGAAGACACCCCCCACAGACCAAAAAATCTCCAACAGAAACGGTTGGCCCAGATGATCCAATCTTCCAGCTCACCTCTGTAGCAGTTAGCTCTGAGTTTTACATCCAGAACAGCCTCAAGACTGCTGGCTGAGATTATCCAGCCTCAGAGAATATTCCAGCTAGGACTTGACCATAATCCTACATTTTCTTTAGGTCCCCATTGGATTATCAGTGCCCCCAACAGGAAGTAGCCTTGAAAACTGCACATTCCCCCCAAAAATGGATTAAGGATGTTTGTCTGCTTACTGTGTAGGTTACAAGTTATTATTGGTAGTGGTCAGGAAAAAAGCTAAGCAAAGGCATTTTCAATATATATAGGTTGGATTAATCCAGCAGCATTTATAATCAAATGTCTTTTAGCAGCAGTTAAACAATTCAAAGACAACCCAATAACATACAGTATCCAGACTCTCTGTGTATTTTCTGTCTCTATGTAGCTTTTTTTACTACTATATTTCTTTTACTTTTATTTTTAATTTTTGGTTTCTTTGAGACAGGGTTTCTCCGTGTATCTTTGGCTGTCCTGAATCTCACTCTGCAGAACAGGCTGGCCTTAAACTCACAGAGATTCACCTATCTCTGTCTCCCAAGTACTGGGATTAAAGACATATGCCACCACACCTGGCTACCTTATATCTTCTTTTAAAGGACTTTCTCTATCCTTTTTCTTTTTTCTCCCAAGCCTACGTATATTTTTAAACACACTGTAAACTGTTTAGAGGCTTGTTTTGCTTTTTTAAAGAAATGAATCTGTCTTTACTGTATATCTCTATCTCTTTTTTTGACCATACGAGTCTTTAATCTGCTAAAATACATGGCTAGGATTAAAGTCTCATCCTTGGTGGCTGGCTCCACTCCTTCCCTTACCTTTTTTTTTTATGACAATGAGACATGTCTGCTCCTGGAAGCACCAATCTACCTCAGAGAAGATCATGGGTATCAAAAAAACTCCACATGGATTTTAATTTTTTTATGGCAAAAGTAAGCCACTGGGCAAGAAAATGCCCCTTCCTTGGCTGCTGACAGTACGCTGTCCTAATTAAATAAACAGGACACAAAATATCCTGCTTCACAGAAAAGTCTGTCAGATATGCTAGACCTGTAGGCTGAAGATGGATGTCCCATCGTTGTAGAGGAACTTTGGGTGACTGTCCAGGCATCCAGCTGTTTCTGTCATTTCTCACGTTTTTTGGAAGTCGCTTGCTTGCACTTCCTGCTTACTCAGTTAACATTAATTCCTTTTTGGGTTTCTGAGGAAGTTGAAGACTAGATAGTTATAGTTTTCCTTGTTTATCAGATGCAGAAAGCAAGTTATGATAGAAAGTAAATTAGGTACAAGACTTAGGACTCACCAAGATAGGATCAATATGGAGTATTTTCTCTGAGTTTGTCAAATGCAAATGGACTAGACATTGTTGATGTATTTATTGCCTGTATATCTTGTATATAGTCATTGCACTTGCAGTATACAGTTTTCTTAGATTACTTATAACATTTTTATTTTAGACAAAAGGGGGAGATGTAGTGGCGTTGCACTTGTATTTCAATAAATAAAACTATCCTCAAGATCAGAGAGTAAAACAGCCCCACTGCTCAGCCTTAGAGACCAGGCAGTGGTAAGACACACCTTTAATCCCAGTAGCCACACTAGTTGCCATAGAAACTGGGTAGTACATGCCCTTAATCCTAGTAATACACACCTTTAATCCCAGCCCTAGAGAGGATTATAAAATGGGAGGAAACAGCTCTCAGACACAGTCTCATTTTGAGATTTCTAGATTCAGGATCACCATTTTTGGACTGAGGTCAAGGTAAGAGCCAGTGGCTGTCGATTTTGTTTTTCTGACCTTCAGGTTGAACTCCAATTTCTCTCTCTGAAGTTTTATTAATTGTGCTTCAAATAAGATCTAAGAGCTGCTCAATTAGAGGGAAGCCTTACCTAGTACTGGAAACCTAGGCAACTACCCAGGGCAAGATTCTTCTTGGAGAAGAATCTACCACCACCACTTTACTAAACCAAGATAATTCCTAATAACATTTTAAATATTTATCCTTTTATCCACAGATAAGTGTAGACTTAACCCCTCATGAAGGCAGTTTCTATTTGCAGCATACAGTGATCACTACAGAAAATCACAACCAATCAAAATGCAGACTTGTGGAGCCCAGTCCCAATGTATACAACTATAAAACAACTCCCAAGCCTAAGGCTTGTGGAACACTGGGGATTAAGAAGCAGAAAGATTGTAAGACCCAGAAGATATGGAAATTTCTTCTAATACAGTGTCTCCTATGAATGTCAGAAGCTAAAAACATAGTCTCACCCACAAGACTGCCTAAACACTATCTTAACAAGAACAACACTGAAAGACACGCCAAATCGATGAGGAAAAGCCCATGAGACTTCAACCCTAGACAAGGCCTACAAGCAACTAAGGAATACTGAGAATGGAAGACATAGCTTTCCCCAGGAAAGGGCACACCAATTGGTTATCCAATACCAAATGGTCAGCCCTGAACACATACAAAGAAGTAAATTTTTCAGACTGAGCAGGTTATATTTAGCAATATATATGTATACATACATGTGCATAATATGTATATGAAATATGTGTGTAACAACATCTAGGATAATTAGATCAGTACAACCTAAAACTACTGATCAACTCTAGAAAACATAAACCGGGCAAGAGGCAATACAGAACATGTCACATCAAATGTCTTGGCAGAAAAAATACTGGAACCGTCATCATTAAAGTGACTTTATAAACAGGACAGTATGTAGAGGCAAGTGAGAGGGATCAGTGAGACAGAGGAAGTGAGAGGATGGGTCAATTGCAACTCAGTAGCACTGTGGGGCTATTGCAAAGGGGGTGCTAGACAGAGAGAAGCATAAGCCTTTTCTAGCTTATCCTGACTAGACGAACCATCTGTAATCATTTGATTTAATCCATGAAGTATGACCAGGTGCCAGTCAGGCTTTAGCTTTTATGAATGGAATGCTCAGTTAAGTATGGCACGGTCGTGGTGTTGCTACTGCTATTGAAGATCCAGAGAGCAGTGTCCTTGTTCTTGCATAATGGACAAATCTGTTTAGGTGACAGGGACTAGGGTGTCATTGCTTATAAGGGTGTTAGCAGAAAAGAGGTCTGAGACAAACTTTGGATTCTTTTTTACTTTCCTTTTGCATATTTTATCAATTAAACTTGCTCTCATCTGTTATATAACTTTGGAGTTTTCATATTAGTGGGGTGGCATGTGATATGTTAGTCCATGCATGCATGTATGATGTGTAAACTGGGTTAGCTTTAACTATCTTCTTGAGCATCTATCCTTACTCTAGGATGAGAACTACTAAAGTGCTTTCTTCTAGTGTTCTGGAAGATGCATTGTGCTATTTTATCTATAGTTATTATACTGCAGTATAGTACATAAGACTTTCACTTTTATCTAACCACAGCTTAGTGTCCATGGATCAGCTTTTTCTCAGATCTCCCTGCCTCTCCAGAGCCTACACTTTGTTCTCAACAAGCATCAGATGAACTTGCTTAGATACCATATGAGTAACACCATACCATGAAAGGATTTCATATTTTTATGACTGAATAGTACTCCATTGGGTTTCCACACAACTTTTTTTCTAAATCCATTCACCTATTGAGGAATGCTTAGGTTGTGCTCACCACTTGGCTATTATTGTGAATAGTGTTACAGCAAACTTGGGTGTATAGATGTCTCTTTATATGGATCCCATTACCTTTGGATAAACACTCAATGGAAAGCTTGATGGGTCATATGGTACTCTAGTTTTAGCTGTGTGAGGGCTCCCTCTCCACAGTCCCCTCAGGATTCCCACCAGAATCATCTTTACTGGAGAGAGGCGCTATCTCCCTGTGGTTCCGGTTTGCAGTCCCCAACATGCTTTGTGGCCCTGACAGTTTTCCATAGCCAGGTTCACATTCTTGTCCTTTGTGTGATATCATGCAGGGCTCAGCAAGCGATACAAAATAAGTCTATATCATTGTCCCTGAGGTTTAAGAATTGGGAACAATTTACCTCAAATCTGTGGGCCTTGGAAGAAGTCTTCTTTTTCCAGTAAAATAAACTTCAAAATCTTCACTTTTTAGTCTGTGGGCATAGTCGATATATCCTGACACTTCTTGCCCATGAGAATTTTTGTCACGAATGAAGATCACAGTCTGGTAACAACAAAGAATGAAAAAGGAATATGAATTATGTCACTTGACTACTTCCACTTAACAGAACAGAAGCTGCGTCCAAGCTTGCCAAGGTCAATTTCAAGGGTTGTACATTTCACCCTTAGGATTCTGTCAGGTAAGACACTGTTATGTCTCCCCCACAGGAACCAAAGAAACAAGAAGTCTCACAGGCAAATGGCACACTCACAGCAACTTTGCAGCACAGTATTAATGAGTCAGGCCAGCATTCCTAGGAAAACCTTTTAAACATCAAAAATATATTGATGTATCTACTTTCATCTCTCAGTCTCATTATCTTCTTTATGGGCATCTGTTTATGAGAAAACTGAGATCTAGGGAAAGGCGGAATTTCTCAGGTCTCCGGATATCAACTCCAGGCTTGTGTTCCTAATTGCTACTTCTTTCTCCAAATGAGCCTCTCCATAGCTGATATCACAGATCTCTAAATACATTCTCTGTAACACGGCAATCAAAAATTTATTTCACAAAATTTTGTGTATATTAAACTTACAGGATACATTGTATTATTTAGCACAATTGTCATCCATGTTAATATCTTTGCAAATGCTACTGACCTCTTTCTACATGCTCATAGTTCCTAAGGGCAAGACAATGGAGCAAATAACAGGAGTGTTAGAGTCCAGACCCTCAGAACTCATGTTTTGGTGATGAGAGACAGCTAGACAACAGACAACGGAAATGGAAAACCAGAGAAGAGCCAGTGGAGGAAAAACACAGTGGAGCTAAAGATGAGTTGCAAGACAATGATGTGCAGCGGAGGCTAATTTAGGTAATGAGAAAGGCTGAAGACACAGACTTTAAATGAAGGACTTGAATAACGGGAGCAGGCAAAGAGAATGCGGTACAAAGTCCTAAAGCATAAACAGGCCAGTGGAAATGGCTGGATTGTAACTTCCATTCTTTAGATTTATAGGCATCCTGCTCAAGTTTTAAGGCAAATCTAATATAAAAATAAGGAGATGATATTTTCTAACTGGAGACCTATGTATTTGTTTGTAAAGTGAGATTTAGTAGAAGAATTCTGTGGCAAAGTTCACTATTTGGATAAGCCCAGGAGACTGCCTTTTCCTCTTCAGCCATCACTGGGTTGTCACTTGTTGTGTCTTTGTGGCAGTAAACTAACATAGTTGACTTAGGTATCTGTGCTCCCCGAAAGAATAAAGCTAGAAACTGGAGGGATTTTCCCCTCACTGCATCTAGAAAATATGTTGTTAACAATACCACCCTGCAGAATGACAGAACAGAGCAAATTTTTCCATGACTTGTTATTCTGCTGAGAGGGTACCCTGCCTGTCTATTCTGGTTGTCTGGTTGCTGGGTGTAACATGAAGGGCTGGTTTGCTGGGGTTTCCGTCCCACCCGGTACTCCACAGCCAGCAAGCCCCAAAGAAAATCACACAGAGATCTCCATAAGTT